>JAGKTI010006438.1:17787-40762 GCA_018397915.1 Birgus latro
TCGAATTTTTGGGCATTTTGGGGGGTGGGCAGCCCACGAAATCCGAGTAGTGGGGGGGGTCCGAGTATTGGGCGTCCGAATAATAAGGAGATTACTGTATTTTGCTTTAATACTGTATCACACAACTGTATGTGTATGTGGCAGGGAGTATGAGATTTAAATATAATGCACTAAAATTAATGGTAGCTATAGTCATCCACTATTTTTTTGCAGGTGGTAGGCACTCACACATGCTGAAATGCTGAAAATCTGTAAATAATGAAAACTCGTCACAGGGGACCCCCACAACCATAATTTGCCCATATGACTGGCTAAACACCCTTTGTAGTGCCCTTATACATCACAAGACATAAGAATCAAAATGTTTAAAGTGTATTTTCAGATGATGTAAAATTTTTTTGCAAACTTATCTCAAGATACACCTTTGGTCAATGCACTTTGTGATTAACCAAAACTGGCAAAATCAAAACCACAAAAAAAATAAGGGATGACTGTAGGGTATAAAGAAATGAACAAAACCCTACAAAACAGAAATTCAACCCAACGTACTTTGACATTCAAATGTATATGAAATTCCAGTTTACAGTCAAAAGGTGCAAAGTTTAGATGTCAAGGATGCAAGGCTTAGGTTTGATGGATGCAAAGGTTAGATCTAAAGGATGCAAATGTTAGCTCAGAAGGGTCTGAAGTATGCAAAGATGATAAATCTGAATAAGTGCAAGGGTTAGATCCAAATGATACAAGACTTAGGTTTAAGGAAGGCAAAGATTTGGTTCCAAGGATGCAAAGGTTACTGAAAGCTCCACTGGCTGCAAAAGTTAGGTTCAAAGGATGCAAAGGTTGGATCTGGATATATGCAAAGATGAGGTCCAAAGGATGCAAAGGTTGAAGGCCAATGGAGAGTGTAACAGTGAGGACAAGGGAGAGTGTGGTGGTGGGGCAACATATGGGTGTGTCAGACAGCAATGAAGACAAGGCAGACATGACAAAGGCAGGTGATGCTGGACGTTGTATATGCACACCACTCATTGATGGCCTTGGCTCTTTCTCAGTGATGCTGAGAAAGGAGAAGAAGGAAGTGATGGTGATCGGCCATGCAGCCTTTATCTTAGTTGCTATGATCTTGCTGTATGCCTTCAAATGTTGTTTGATGCCTTGTGTCAGCATGTCACTCCATGCCAGGCTTTGGTCCTTGTCCTAGATGTATGCAATTCTCTTGTCGATTACCACAAGGAACTCCTTCAAGGTCTTGACATCAAGAACATGAAAGTGCTCATCCTTGCCACAGTCATTACCACCTTCCTGTACCTTTACCACCCATTCCCTTAGCTTAATTAGCTCCTCTGTAGGGAGCTGCTCATTGTGACTATCCAGGACTACTTGCATATCTTATCAACCTCGTCAAATCCCACCTCATGTGAGAGGTCAGGGATGTCACAACAGATGTTCTCCATCGCTGGGAACCCCATGACAAAGCACACACATTCTGACCATAATTTGCACTAGACGATATTCAGTAAATTCGACTGCACCTCATTCCATACCACTATGATAATGCTGATGGTGTTTTTGGTATTATGATTCTTCCAGAACCGCCGCACTGCATAACTCACTCCGGAATCACTCACCCGCACCATTTCCTCCATGGTGCAGCAGACGTAGTAGGCTTTGAATGTGGTAATGACATCCTGATCTGTTGGCTGAGGCAATGATGTTGTGTTAGGGGGTAGGTAGACCACTTTGATATTAATCACCCAGTCCTCCATGCCCATAGGATAGCTCAGGGCGCTGTCTAGCACCATAAGGAACAGTTGGCAAGATTGCTCCGGCTGGCTTAGTCATGTGGGGGGGGGGAGGACAGGTATCCTGCCATGTAAGAGCAACAGAATGTGGAGGTCCGCCATCCCCAGGAGTTACTCTTACAAATAATCCCATGAACCCTGCCAGCACTTGGAGGTTCTCCTAGAGATACACCTGGAGTGGTTTGAGCTTCAAGTGTCCCTCTTCTTTCACACCATGGATGAGATAGAGGCAATCCTTGGCATCCTTAAACCTTGGCATACATTGTTCTTCCTTGCTGATGTATGTTTTCTGGAAGATACATTTCCAAAACAGGCCTGTCTCATCAAAGCTGAGGACCTGTTTTGAAGAGAATCCCCCCTTCCTCTATGACTGCCTTCAGCTTTGTGGGGAAGGTCTCAGCTGCCATGTGGTCAGCACTAGTAGCCTCACCATGCATGGTAACAAGTCTAAGGCCAGCATGAGCCTAAAACCCTTGTTGGCCTTGAACCCCTCCTTGGGTTCCTTGCCTTGCTTACCCCATGATCTCTTTGCACATACAGAGAGCCTTAGTGCAAACTAAACTACAGTGAAGAGTCTGTTTTACACAGCTCTGTTCATTAACCCACAGAGCTAGATGTTCCATCTCCTCCATTATAGGCTCCGTGAGTTGTTTAGGAATCAGGAAGGCACATTCTCTGACACCACTTGTACAGCATCTGATTTTTTCTTTTTTTAAGACTGTCAAGATCATGGACTGGGGCAGCTTCAGGGCCTTGGCAATCTCACTTGCTCCCTGCCACTCCATACAGTGTTTAACAATTTCTAATTTCATATCATGGGAAAGACTATGCTTTAGACTTTTAGCTTTGCCCTCTGCAGCATCAGTAGCACCAAATTTTCCTTTGGGGGTAGCAACAGACTTGATTTCTATGTCAAGAGTTTCATTTCGCACAAAAAAATTTACAGGGCATCTCTTGACATTATTGCACACAGCACTATTCATTATATACTTGCGCTGGTACTTGGTGATTGCAGTGGCATTGCAATGGCTTTACACAAACAAGAACGTTAGGTAATTCAGAGAATGAATGGAAGATGATCACAGGTGTCGGACCATAAGCGAGTGGAACCTGTGCAGTACATATGAGCGAGTGAAACATGTGCAGGACACATGAGTGAGTGGAACATGTGCAGGACACAAATGAACGGACTAGTGAAACAGGGTCTCTGTGCAGGTGGAAGAGGCCACCTGCACAGAGGCCCATGATAGGGGTTCTATGCATGTAAACACTGGGTGGCCATGTTTGGTCAGATGTCTGATTATTGGTTTGCATATATCACTCTGTCTGCCTGATACTGTTGGAGGCAGCCATCGCAAATATAATTCTAAAGAATTCACAGTAATTTTGCCATCATTCCTCTGACAATGGGTCTAACTTTTTGTCTATAGTTGTAACAATTTATCACACAGGTAACAGATGTACAGCAAGACTTGACTGAAAATGGTTTCTTGGTTTACAGGAAATCAGTTTGCTTGCCACTCAAAGGCAAAACTGCATAGAGTGTGTGGTGAGTGAGTGCCCCCACTTGCATTGTGTTGCTGCTGCTGTTGCTACTTAACTCTGGTCTGCCTGGCCAAGCAGACCCACTGAATGCAGGTAAGAACTGCCCCTACAGGGTCATCCCGAAAATTCCTTACACCATTAATGTTGTGTCTGTGTCCTAGTGTGGCATTTGCTATGCAGTGCTCCATAATGTGTGCTATGCTGTGTAGACTTATTCAACAAGCAGAATACATGCCACCTGTGATTCAACCCAACCCAAATCAAGCTGAAAATTGAGGAAGACTGGACAGTGTCCTGATCTAGGCCTAGCTGGGGGAATTTAATCAAGTTTAAGGATATTTCTGATGAATGTCAAGAGGGGGCTTGTATTATAATGTTTTTAATCAAGGAGAATTATCCCACACATGAAATGAGCTTGTTGGTATTACTTCACAGCTACTGTTGAAATGTCTTGAGGTGGGATGTTGTCAAAGAGAGTCAGGTAATGTTGGTGTGGTGTCTAACTGTGCTGTGTGGCCATCGATAAAAAGTTCGCCCAATATGTGGCACTGGTCCTGCTGTATGGAAGCCTAGGCTACCCAAGCCTAATTATAATCAATTGTGTGTGATATGCAGTGTGGTATTACAGTACAAAAATAGTAAATATTATAAAAATAATAAAAAAATATTGTAACAATAATGACAATTAGGTCGCAGCAAAATTACCCAGTTGGGCTGGGTAATTTCGCTGCGACACTTTTTTTGTTTTTAAATCTGTGGCATAGGATTTTTTTTTTTTAAGCAAAACTATTATAGGTATCCTCAGCAGAAGGGCTGAATGTATATAGATTAAGCAGTAAAAATGCCAAAATTCCATATGTGGTGGTTGTTTAACAAAAACCACCATTTACAGCAAAATTACCCTGTTTTACTAGTGTTTCTGGGGTATAGTGCTCTAAAATCATGTTGTGATGAAAGGTTAAGCTGCAATAGATTTTGTTGGGTTGGATGGGGCTGGATTGGACTAGGTTGAACAAATTTGGGTCAGATTTGATAGAGAAGTTTGAAATTTGAATTGCTGTATGGTACCATTAATTTCTTGACTTCATTATTTACTTTCAACAGAAGTGTCATATAAAACAAGTTTTTGAATTGTCAGCTACAGGTAACAAACTGATAAATTTCTCAATTTCTATAGTAAATTGAAATGTGAATTTAATGACTCCTCATACTAAAGAGGTTCATGAAGACTAACCCCTTTAACCTTAATTAATCAAGTGACAGTAAGAAAAAAAAAACAGGTACCGTAAAATGGGGTAACTTGCCACAATTTTTGCTTCTATTTGGTCAATACTGAGATTGGCAGCAGGAATTTTTAAAAAGTGAAAAATGTTTTAAGGCTACCATTTGGAACCAGACACATACTTAAAGATTAGAAATAAAACAAAGTGGGTGCTCGTTTACCACAGGCAATGGGGTACTGTATGACGGTGTTCATTATCGTTGACTGCATCAGCTTAGGCATGTGTTACTATTTAAAGATTTCAGTTCCTAAAATAGACAATTCTAACACTTGGTGCCTAAAATGTACGGTACAAAAGATTCTAGTCATCATGGAACGCATTGACAAAAAATGCAACTTCTTTGACTGTATAGTGGGGATCATTACAGTTGACTGCTACTGATAACAACAACTTATTCAGGCATTACGTGTTAAACACGGCAGTACAAAAAGAAGACCTCAAATTGGTATACAGTAATTCTGCATAACGGGAGTACACCTGTTTCTTCCATAGACTGATGCTATGGAAACTTTTAATACAACAAATAAACAAACTCAGAAACATTTCTAGTCAAAGTGAATGCCTTCTAGAATAGGTTAGGTTGTAATTTTAAGGTTTGGGCGACATTATGGTAAAGAGAAAAAACAGGTGTACTCGTGTCTCAGGATCTTGTAGTTCCACACCATCACTGCAGCTCTGTGGGCAAAAAAGCAAACTGAGTCTCTTAGATTCAGAACCTACTGCATCCCTGATACTTAACAATATAGCAATAGATGACAAGGAGTCTCTGAGACATATTTAGAAACTACATAATGATAATCAGTTAATGTGCCCAGTTGCACAAAGTGCCCAGTTACCCCCCTGAGTTATCCTTGCCATTACCTGGTAATGCTTAACTATAAGAACGTTACTAGCTCCCATCCAACCTTTGATAATGTCCAGTAAATGAGCCAACATAGAGTTTAAATGAGCTAAAGCTGAGTTTTCTAGCTAACTTCTAACCAAGGTAACTTACCCTTGGTGTTTCCAATGTTGGGGATTCAGCGAATTCTCAAAAACTTCATTCGTATGCTTGCAAGGGCCAGTGGACTACTTTTTCCTATTTCTAATTGTTGACTTTGAGGTATGTTAATGCTGGAGGATTTACCTATACAATTAGCACCTGAAAAGATGAGAAAATTTAAGATTTATAGGTATTATATAGAAAAGTTTGCAAATAACTGTGTGCCAGGTTCCCCACTAAGTGCACAGTTGCCCTATCTTATGGTATTTTTTAAAAGTCTTACTTCCATACAGCCACAGAACCTTGGAAATTGAGCATATGCAATCATCATCATGCACACCTTTCTCACCAGTGGGTACGGTCTGGCAGGATCCACACAGGCAGAAAACAAATTACCAATGAAATACTAACCAAAGTTTGCCCAATGAATAAGGAACATTCCCACTGATCTGCCATTCAAGCACTCAGAATTCTGGCTCCATATGATTGGTACAAACTTATTCCCCATGTAGCATCATGGTCATATGCACATCTCCAACAGTGTCAGTTTGATGACTTGTCAAATTAAAAAGGAGTGCCAAACCCTGATCATACACTCTAACCTGTTCTGAGAAGTTTTGTTTTATGTACAGAGTGATTCATATATCCGTGAAACATTTTAGAAATTCAACGCATAAATATCTGCCGCATCAGCAAAGGTGGACACACTGAGCATTTGTAAGGTATGTAAAACGACTTGGAGAGTTTACCTATATTTCCGTGTAATAAAATGTGCTATCTGTTGCGTCAATTATTAGTGGTGAATTTTTAAAATATGTCACAGACTTATGAATCACCCTGTACTTTACTACTGGGAATGAACAATAATTCTACCAGTTTCAACTAATCATACTGCAGCACATGATGGTTGTGTTCCAAGCACACATAATGCTGAATGGAATATTTTCCCTTTGGCTCACAAATACCCAATGGTAGAGTGTTCTAGGACACTGTCTCATCAAAAAAGGGGGAGTTCTCTATGGTATTTCTGTCATAAATGCGTAATTAAGACGTTCCATGCCTGTCATGGAAAATACTCACCATGACTAAGGCACAAGGTCTGGATTTTGCGGGAGCTACTTTAAAGTGATTTGCGACCGCGAAGCCTTTTGCCACCCTTCTTGGTCATTACTGCCACCATGTTGCCCCCTACCAATCTTTCATGAATGAATTAATGAGAGAAGCAAGACTAATCCTCAGCCAATTAGCGATGAAATGGGCCAGCTGGGTGCGACCCTTGTCTGCTCATGATGGGAAGAAGCTTATCTTTCCAAATCTGTTGCTGCTGTGTGATGGTTGTACTCTGGAGCAGTGGCGCTTGGTCCACGCTTTCAATAATGTGACAAGCCTAAAGACTTTTCACAATCATGGGGATTTATTTACTCAGGGAAGGTGTTGTAAGTGTTATAGAGTGTGCTCAGATGATGTGGAAGTGATATTGGCAGTGCAAAAATCCTTAAAACCATGAGTGTGCTGAATTGTATGAGTCCTTATCCTGCCAAATTTGATGCAAATGAGGAGGACGAACATGTTGACGCAGCTGTGGCTTTCTAAAGTAGGTGGCTAGCCTAGTTTCAGTGGCTTTCAAGTGGCAGTCTGGATGGTTTATGTCATGAGGAGTTTGGGGGCATTCACCCCCCTCCCCATAAGGTACTTAATTTTGGTACAACATTTTTTTTTTTTTTCCAAGCTCCATATTTATGAGTTTTCATGTTTTGATAGACTTTTTTCGTTTGGGCAAGAGGGGGGCGAGAGGAAATGGTAAAATGGGCCATTTCTGATAAAAATTATCATTTAAAAACATGAAATGTATGGAAGTCTTTCAAAACAATAAAAATTCCCTAAACAGTGATAGCAAGCAGCTGCATCTTAGGTAGATTCTTGCTGATTTGGGTGAAAGAATACCCTGGTTAAGTTTAGATTCGAGTACTGCATATATTACTAAGTTGTGTAAAAATTACAATTTTCCAGTGAGGTCATGAATAATGGAATTATTAGGAACACTTGAAAATGGTCCCCACTGTTAACCTGAATGGAAGAAACAACCACAACATAAATCATTTAAAGAAGCACTGATCACTTCCAAGAAAAATAACACTCATTATTATCCAGTTGCATTAAAAACCATGAAAAAAAAGGGGGGTAAAATTATCATGTAAGCCTCTAACCTCACTTAATTCTTTTACCTAGCTTAACCAAACCAATCTAACCTAACCTATATGAGGCTATGCTGTATTAACTGAAATAACTGGTACTCAAAATTCTTGTCATTGGGAGAAGTCTCCATTGGAGAACAGAAAAATAATGAATTCCGTTTGAGGTTGAAACGCTAATAGCTAGAACCAAAAAAAGTTACTTGTGAAATCCATTAGGATTTCCAATACTTACCACTGAAACTACAAATTTACAATGGTAATATTGCTGTTTCAGACAGTCACACCTCTCACTTAAGCTAGTTAAGTTCGGTTAGGTTATCACTTTGGATGATTAGGTTTGATCGGTTAGGTTAATTACGTTAACTTTCTTGGGTATGGTTAGATTACGTAAAAAAAAAAAACAATAACCTTTAATGGCCAAAAATGCAAAATTTCCTTTACAACTTTTACTATGAACAAACTAATATTAAGGCTTGTGCGATCAATTCACTAAACTGTATGCCTCAAGTTAGAAGACTCGATTATACCGTAGTGATTGGAAAAACTTGGGAGTGAAACTGTATTTTTATCAAACTTAACAGTAAAACAAATAACTCAAAGTCAAATGGCCACCCCTTATGGGATTATGGCGTCTGGCAATAGATAGATAGAACAGTGTTATTAACTCCCGTTCATTTCAGCGTCGCATACCAAAACCAGAAGGCATGGTTCTGACACAATGTGACTTACTGATGGTGATTTTCTTCATTATTCAATGTCAAATACCTCCCACGCTCATTACCACCGCTGCCTGTATTGTGCACTTCATCATCGATCACGCATGTCAGTTGTCACTGATGCTAATTTTCGCCATCTTTTCACTCGTCAAAACACTGCTTTGCTATATAACCATTGGATCGCAACGTACAATATACACTTTTATGCCTTTTAAAACTTAGTGTTATCTCATCAAAACATACTGATTGAGTTTCTCAAGGTATCTGATGATGGAAAAATAAAAAAAGGGGAAGAGAACTGCCGCAGGACTGCGACCATATTTCTTCACACTGCTGAGGGATTTAGTTAATCTATAGATTTTCTCTCCTCTACCAAGTAAAATCATATAAATGAATTGAAAGTTCAGTGAAATAGTTATTGTAAAATAATGCATATGGAGTACATATACAGCAAAGAAGGTGGTGGGTCTTGCCACACTCCTTCAGCAAATACAGTTATATACAGTCAATAGGTATAAATTCGTGGGTGTAGCCCACGGAGCTCTTTTATGCCCTGTTCCTCTAGTTGCATGCTCTAGACCCAGTCTTGAAGGGAACCCCAGACCCAGTGCTCGTGTACAGAGAACAAGGAGTTAAACTCTGAACACGCAGAATAATACTGGTGGCTAATGGTTGTTCTTGATCCATTCAGAGAGTAACGAACAAGGGAAATCTAACAAAACCGCATGTACAATTGCCAAAGTACGACCCCAAACAGTGTGACAAACACATACATGAGCATGATCAAGCCACTACTGGACATTGGATTCGATCACGAGAAGGAGAAAATAGCAGTTACTCTACCACACCTGGGAAAAGCAGCATCCAGCATCGCCACGAAGATACCCCCGGACCTGACATGGTCGCAGTTCACACAAATCGTGACCGAAGCAGTCACGCCACCCCTAGGGAAAGTCATTGCCTTATCCCAGCTCAACGCCCTCACGAATGACAGCAACCTGGATGACACACTCATCCAGGCCAGGCGACTCGCCTACCCAGAGGACAACACAGCTACCCAGGAACAACATACCTTCAACACCCTGTTGAGGATACTCCCCAGTGCCATAAGGAACACTTCACAATCCATGACCTGACTGGAGATCTCGACAAAGACGTCCAGCAGGTTAGGTGTCTTCTCGCTGCTCGCACCACTGCACAACATATCGGCGCAGTGACCAGAGTCCCAAGATGCAAGGCACCACACCCAAAACCACGGACCCCCCCACCCACACAGTTTCTCCAGCACCACTCAGTATACCTAAGGTGCTTCCCACCAAGAGGTGCCCTGCCCCTATGGAGAATACCAACCTGATCTCCATAGATCCGTGGGAGTTTTCAACATGAAATCATCGGTGCCTCATTCATGATATACGGGAACAACTTATAGCTGCCCAACAAAAAACAGCTACCTAAGGGTGCCGCATTGCAACAATGCACCCCCCGCCTAGTACCCCGACCCTGGTGGAGTAGGGCCAGATGAAGGAGACGCCCCACAACGGGGTGGATTTTTAGAACCACCCCCGCACCTCCTCACACCAGCTGGGGCCACCTTACAAAAATATTGCCCCCCAGTCTACGACAAGATGAGACCAAACAGGGTGAAAGCAAGGCTACTGGTTGACACGGGAGTAACCAGATCTTGCCTCTATAGTCATTTCTACTCCTGCCATGCCTCGGCTTTTGGCCCGCTTCTCATAGATGCAGGGGGATGGCTCCCCTGCCTATACATGGGGAAACCCGGGCCCTGTGTGCCATTACTCATCAGAATGTGTCAGCTCGGCACCAATTCATTATCTTCGACTCGACCTGCCATGCTTACGATGGCTACTTAGGGCTGGACCTCCTGCAGAAATTACGCACCAGCATCTACTGTCACAAGCGATGCCTCCACTTCCAGAAGTCTCCAGACCCTTCCCTCCCATCAACACTGCACATGCACTCCCACACCCTTTCCCTCATCTCACTCTCCTGCTATGTCTTCTACCTTACCCTCTCCTAATCCTAACCTACCCACTCCTCCACACACCACTTTCCCCGCTACCATCGCCTCTTACCTTCGTATCCTCCCACTGGAACACTCTTCTCCACCACATCATGCCAACCCACAGCACCACCTCCTCCTGACAGCGATGAATTAACAGGTCAGTCGAGAGCTCGTCCTTAAATTCCCCCCCCCCCCCACTTTGTCTCGGTATTGATCTTCTATATATATATACTAGTAAGTTGACTGATAATATTCCCTAACTTCCTTTTGTGCATTGGGAGTCCTGGCAGCGATGAATTAACAGATTGTCGGTGTTTCAACGATACCTCTCGTCACGGTGCTAAAGTGACCACATGGTCCTTCTTGCCAGTGCCCGTACACAAATTCCTCCCTTTTCCATCTCTTTCCGTATTGTGAGGTCGATTATGTATATGAATGGTCCATTTGAATAGTCTTTTCTTCTAAAGTGAAATGTTTTAGTTGATAGCGGGTGTGATATATGAAGTCGTTACCTCTAACGTACAGGGTATTTCAAACTCTGAAATTTTAATAGAATCATTCTTATACAACCAATTATATATAATATATCAAATTATGTATACCTTTGGGAAATGAGGGCGAATGTACCAGACTTAGAGTAGGTTTTGGTGGATGGTAGTGTCTAGCTGAGTTAGATCCACGAGTCCGTTAGAGACCCTGGAAGTGCAAGTCACGCACGTGTTTGAATTATTCTTTTTTGGTACACTGTATTAGTTTAAGAGGTGAAGTTATAAGAACATATTAGTGTATGTAAATCTACTGATCAGGCATAAGTTCATCTGTGTGCAGAATATTACATCATCTTATTGTGTGATAAAAGCCCAAGTATCCTATCAGCTGTGGTGAAAACACGTTTAAAAAACTTTGTACATGTTATGTTAGGCTACCCGGTATTAATTTCTGTGGAGAAGAGAATACTATTATTCCAGTTTTTCTAGAGAAATCATAGTCTGAAGAGTAATCTATGTACTTTATTTTTTTTGCACATAAGTTAGTTTTATACACTGTATGTCAGAGTCAGTAAATCATAAAGTAATCATTTTACTTATGTGTTTGTTCTAAATTCCTCTGGGAAGTTTGATTGTGAGATTGAGTGGCCCGCAAGGTGTGTTACTATCTAAAAGATTCTCGCACTCTAATCTACTCACGCTACCCTAATTACAGTCATGGCCTCGGCGTCCTATCTCTTACCATAATGGGACTAATATTTCTTTCCCGGCATACGCTGGGTGGTGGCGCCTACTATTGTTTTACTTACTTCTTCATGTTGGTAATTCTTTCTAATTTCAGTAAATTAACGAGGCCCCCTTAAAATTTCCTAAAATTATATGCGTGTCGAAATATGGACACGACAAAAGTACTCTTGCATTCATTGATCTTCTTTTGGTATATCTGACCTGCCCTGAGATAATATCAGTGCGAAAGAGTAATGATCTTATAGTTTCTAGTAATTCATATCCTGTAAGTAATTTATGGTTAATTTGATCAGTATCTAGTTTCTTATATTTGTATGTTTAGACTTAGTAAATATTAGGTTAAGTTTATATTGTGTTTGAGACTTATATCCCCTGGGGAGTTTTATTGTGAGACTGAGTGGCCCACAAGGTGTGTTGCTATCTTACGACTCACGCACTCTAAACAAATCACGCTACCCTAGTCACTAATTCACAAGGCCCCAGTGCTCTTCATCTTACATTAGTGGAGCTAATCATTCTTTCCCGGCATTCGCTGGGTGGTGGCAGCCTACTCTTGTAACTCTGGGCCCAGATACTCAAATGTCATCATAAGTTATGACATGGTGACTCTCGTAACGAACTTATGATATCATATCCTATGATATGCCTACGACATCGTAAGTCTCTGATACTCAAAAAATCTTTATGATATCGTAGGCTAGTCATAAGGCGATTCCCGAAAAGCTCGCTAGAGGGCCACAGGGAACCAGTTGAATGACTCTCCGCCAATAGCAACCGTGTTTCTTGACGCAAGAGCCAATAAGAACTGAGAAATACAGGAAAAAAAAGGGTGATAGAAGATAAACACAGATTGGCTTGGCTGAGAAGTTAATCGGCGTAGTAGGTGCTTCAGTGGTGAATATTGTGAACAGAAAATAACTATGGAAGGCTTTCCCGCAAAAAAGCGTCGATCCAACTTCTCAGATGATGAACTATGTGCCATGGTTTTAGAGGTGTCACGGAGGAAGAACATTATCTTCGGAAAACTGAGCAGCACCATCACAAGCAGAGAGAGTTGCGGTGAACAACGTGAGCAGAGTTCCAAGAGATGCAGCAGAAATTAGAAGAAAATTTACCTACTTCAGGTCAGAAGTGAAGAAGAAGAAAGCAAGTGAAAAGAAACATATCAGGGCACTGGTAAGTGACTGGTCAATGTCCAAATCATTATGGATAATTATAAATTCAGTGTCTTCTTTCAAGTTAAGAAGCACTGACACCTGTGATAATCTTGATTTTCAGTGAAAAATACAGTATTGTATATCTGCTTCTTACCATGGCATGTGCTATCCAGCAGCCCAGTATTAATGTAACTGTAAGTCAATCATGGTGTTTTTGCAGTTTTGTATCCCATGCAATTGCTGAATGATCTTACATACAAGTTACTAATTTTTCATTGACTTTCACAGGAGAATGATAAATGTAGGTACTTGTAAGCTTACTTAAATCACACCCCAACCCTCTCAGGAGAAGCTAATTACATATTCATTAAAGTATACTGAATACCCAGTATCAGTCCAAGGAATTCTTTTTTTTTATTTTATTACATTCAGATGAAATAACTTTGTTCCTTGGTTTTCAATGCCTGACCATAATCATACATAAACTAGAGATAAACTCTTGAAGGGAGAAAAGGTGGCTACTTTATGAATTCACTGTTTGTACGAGTATAAATGGTGCTGAAAGACTGTTGCTGCTAAATAATATCATATGATCCACAATGTCAAAGTAGATGAACTCGCTCTGAGGCACAATAGTGTTTTTTAGAGAGCAGAAGGCTTCCATACAAGTCACGCTATAGATGTTTATCCACGCTCTTTACGGGTTGTTTCGCTATGACACCCTCCGAGGGTGTCATAAGATACGATAGTATGTTATGACGTGATGTCACAAGATGCTGTCGGAAGTGTTTTGAGTATCGACGGAGGTGGCAGTTATGACATCCACGGGCGAGATATGACTGTCATAGCGAGATACAACAGTCGTGTTTTGAGTATCCAGCCCCTGATTCATAGTGATGGTATCTCTTCTTAATTTCGTTAATTAACTTCGGAGGTTCAAAATTATAACACCACACTGGTGACAGCGGTGGTGGTCTTCTCTTACTTTATGTCATTAACTAGGAGGCGTATAAATTTTCCATCACGACACTGGTGGCAGCGGTGGATTTTCTCTTACTTTACATCATTAACTGGGAGCCGTATAAATATCGTCACGACACTGGTGGCAAAAGCAGTGGGATTTAGATAGAAATCTGGTATCAGTACACTAGAGGCCCACTTAATCTTATAATTCGTGAACTCCTAGAGGATATAATAAGAGTGAATATTGACCATTCTCACAGTAGTGGACCATCATAGCCGATTTGTTAGGTTCTCCCCCCTCTCAATAAAACAATCCACACACATCACAAACTCGGGCAGTATGGGGCATACTATGACACATCTCTCGGTGTCACCTTGGACAGTGGAGGCGAAATCGAATCAGGTAGTTGGAGTTGGAGCTCCTGTGTGGATTGGGAGGAGAGCCATGGTGCTTGGTGTGTGTCGGGGACTTGTCATGAAAGAAGACAATCCGTGTCGTGTGGTGGAGGAGGTGATGGACGTGCATGCGGGCGTGGTGGAAGTTGTGTTCGTGGGGAAGGAGATGCAGGAAGCTCCAGGACGGGTGGGGCCCTGTTGCGGAGGAGGAGAGTGACTCTTGGAACCCCTGGAAGAAGCATTTGTACCTGACCCAGTGGACGAACAATTACCACCTCATGAAAGACGTCCTCCCCGTAGACTGATTGAAGAATGTTGAAGTGTTGTGAAGCGGGTTATTGCAGTATCAAGTTAAGAGTTGGAGAGGGAAATATGTGCGGGTCGGACTGTCTGACTATTGGCTGTGATAGTTCAAGAGTTAAGAGAATTTAATCTCGTGTCCGGGGTTAATCAGAGTTCGTGTCATGGGCGTAGCCCAGTTCAGTGGGAATATTATGTTGCTTTAATTCGAGGGGTAACCAGTATCCTCTCAACTTACAGTCAGCACGGTCTAGGGTGTAACAGTGACTTCAGGACCTGACAGGTGCTCATCAGTTACTAGGTGGAGAGCTGGAAACACAAGGATGAGTGAATGGAGAGTGAATGTGATAGTAGGTTGTATGCATGGGAAGCGCCCCTGGGACGATCCTAGCAGTGAGAGTACGGGTCAGTCCAGGTGAGACGACCATGTTATCGCCCAGGCAGGAGGTTGGCTGGGGCACATCTTTCCACTGAATTTTCGAGATCATTGGTGACAGGGAAGCGACCCCCTGGGGTACGCAATTTTGCTCATGGACCGACAGGTGCCACTCATGGGAGAAACGGTTAGTGGAAACACTATCTCATTCTGGAGTTCATAGAGAGTTTCACAGTCAAATTTGTAAGTCCATCCCGTCCGCACACATGTCTCTAAGAAATGTAGAGAAATGAACTGGTTGTTGACTTCCGATGTTAATTTTTTTTTTTCTGGAGGATGGATCCGTGTAGTGCCGTAATTTTAAGGTTAATATAAATATGCATAAGTTAGTATAAGTATAGTATAAGTTAATATAAGAGTAGAATAAGTTAGTATAAGTTAGTATAAGTGTAATGTAAGTGTAGCCCTGAAAACCCTGATTATGATTCATCTGTAATATGTAGGGAGTGATCATCAAATTCCATATTCAGACTTGTTCCCTTTTGATATTTGTGGTGAAGGAACTGTCTAGAGCTGTTATGTGAGTTGAGAGGCACTATGCCGCTGCTTTTCCACGGTGTAGAAAGAGGAGAAAGTTTTAGCACGAGATTAATAATCGCGAAAATTTGTCTTCATACTTTAAATTTGACATTTGTAAGTTAGGCTTGGTATTATCATCTTTTTGTACTACATAGCTTAGTTAAATTCTAATTGCCAATAATGGAAATTTGCAACCGCAAAATCTGTGTTACATTCGCGACTGGATACGTATCTCTACATGGTTATAATTAGTTGAAACACTCGTCGGTTTTGGCTTCGGTATAACTGTCAGTCCCATATGCTTACCACAAAATTTTAATCATCGTCAGTCAACCCCTCCGTGTACGTCGAGAGTGAACATTTTTTTTTTTTTCCTATGGCATGTTAGTAGGTGTGAACAGTATTGCTGCAGAGGAATTAGTCAAAGTCATTTCCAATGCTGGGACATCCGCGAGGAAGGGGCAGCCCTGCAGGATAGCGTCACTTTGCCCTCTTGCGCCCTGTGTCACGCACTCTGAATTTGCTACCCTTTTTGTTCCTATAATGTTAATCCTCTCTATATATACAGTATTAATAGGTTGGTTGATAATGTTTCCTCTACCTTCTTTTCGTAATGACTTTGCTCTCCGACGCCCTGTTGTCCGCAGATTGCCGTTGTTCCATCGCAGCTGCCTGCCCCGACGAAAGCAGTAACCAAACGGTTCTTCTCGTTTGTGCCCTTTTACACTAGAAATTCTTCCCCCCCCCCTTTCAGATTCACTAATCTCGATAGCGAATTATTGGTCCACTGTAATACTGTAATCTTATATATACATATTTGGGAATATTGTAAATGAGTAGTAAGCCTGTTTGTAATTTTTTTTATTTAGTCCAAGAAGTTATTGAAAATTGCCTTCCGAATTTAGAGTGTCGATTCGTTTACGGAGTTCCTCTATTATCATTGTATGAGTTGCTTGAGAACTTTGAAGTGAAAAGTGTGGGAAAGAACTCGGTCCCAAGGATATACTCTTTATATAATTTTTCCAAGGTCATTACCCAAGGAGCCCATACGAGGCCATTGGATTGTTGGTTCCCTGTTAAGCTGTCCTTGTGAATTTATTGATTTGATATATGAGATTGTTAGATACATTGGAGATGGTGTTAATTTGTAAGTAGTAGGTTAAGAGGTGAGGTCTCAGCGTATGGTTGCCGTTGCAGTCCAGTGTCGAAAAACAAGTTTTATTTATATATCGGCCCAACACAAGTTTTACATCAATTGGCCCGATATAAACAGAATATTATGGCCAAGAATCGGTTCAGTGTATGGTTTCCGTTTCAGTCCAGTGTCGAAAAACAAGTTTTATGTATATATAGGCCCAACACAAGTGTCACATCAGTTGGCCCGATATAAACAGAGTATTATGGCTAGGAATCGGTCCATTGTATGGTTGCCGTTTCAGTCCAGTGTCGAAAAACAAGTTTTAATTATATATCGGCCAAACACAAGTTTTACCTTAACTGGCCCGATATAAACAGAATATTATGGGCAGGAGTCGGTCCAATACATATTTGCCGTTTTCCCTTAGTCCCGTTATATGCCAGTGCTGGCCCGTCATTTCAATGTTTGCTGGTTGGTTCCAAACTAACTTAGTTACAATCTCTAAGCACCTTGAAAGTGCTTAGACCACAAGAAAAGCATTTATTCCCGGAGAAAAAGTAAAGTTATTGGACGAAATACAAGGTGATGTGGGAGCTCAGAGGGAATGAGAGTATCATTCAGACAGTCCTAATGGGCTGGGCGTGTTTACAATGTGGACAGGCTCTTTGTTAGAGAGTGATAAAAACTAAAGATGTCAGTAATGTGGGAGCAGTAAAATTCACGTTTTCACGTTTAGTGAAACAAGTGTGAAAAGTTTGTGACCGATATTTGTTATGAACGAACAGGGGTAGAAAATTCAGCACTTTTGGTATGTATAACTTTTGGTATGTATTAAGTCAATCTGGTGGCGTAAGAAGTTAGCTAAGATAATTATGTGAGTACAAGTCTTGTAAATTATATATCATACAAATTGTACTGCTTAGCTGACTTGTTTAATTTTCAGGATTACTGCATTTGTGTTTAACATAGTTGTATGTAATCACTCAATGCTAATGATTTCAGTATCCTTTTTTCCCCTTTATTGTTGATGATTTAAAATAGTTTCGCACTGCATTTTCTTTAATGACTAAATTCTCTAAATTCTTGGCAAAATATGCATGATGCTGGGTGGCGATTTTTCATATGCTGATTAGGTAAGAAGTTTTTTGCCTGTTTTGTATCAGTTGCTTTCAAGGTACGCTTAATGGCAATTCTAGGCGGTTAAAATGATGGTTGGTTATTGGAGGGCAAAACTTCTCAATTAAGTCTGGATGCACGGATGTGTCAACGAGAACATAATGTAAACCCAATGCCTCGGGTGTCTTGAGGGAAACATATTTGTAATAACCTACTGTATCTTTAACTTAAAAGAAAACTGTGGGGCTTTCAGAACCTATCCCTAAGTTTACATGTAAATATATGTCACATTTAAGCACAAACTTAATTCAGCACAAGGTTCTGTTGTATGAAGACTATGTGAACGATTGACATTCAATTTTTTGTTCATTTCTATTTCTTTTAAGCTTTCAGTATTTAAATCAATATTCTCATTCAGTCGAGTTTCCAATACAAATTTTGCTATGAGCTCATCTTTTGGCAGTAAATGACGCCTTCACTAGTGTAGGATTACCATTTCCAGATATCAGCACACGTGTTGTTAAAATCGCTAGGACTTTGCTAAATTTAGGTGGTGGCGACCATCATCCACTCACTTGATGTTGTCCTGCCTACTTCATCCTTCACCTTTATCATTCTTTTTCTGTGTCTGCCCTCCTCTTTTTGTATATCTCCCACCTTTCCTGTCACATGTTATTACTTTTCTTTTACTCTTATTTACACAGAGTGAAAAGCCATTTAGTATCCTGAAAGCCAGGCAACAATTACAATGCTGGATGGTACCAGTATAAACAACCTGTATACGTGTTCCTTACGTGTCAGGAAGTGGGTTGGTGCGGGTTTGTGCTCCTCCCCGTAAAACAACTAACTCAAAGACAAACGACCACCCCTTAAGGAATATTGGTGTCTGGCTGTAAATAGACAGGTGACAGTGAACAATTTCGTAAACACTAGGGGAAAAGAATCCTTAGAATATTCCTAGAACACTGATAAGTAAATTTCTTGAGGCCAGAGACGACAGAATGTACATCTCCCGTAATGTAAAAAAAAAAAAAAAAAATGATCATTAAACGAGTCAAAAGGAGAGAGAAATGGAGGATGAACACCGGCATCATGCAGAGCGGGGGTGCAGGCAAGAGTATGGGGAAATTATAAAGCTTAATCAGAGCAGGAAACCGTAACAGAGTTGTTAAGGTTGATATGAGGAGGAAAGATGAGGAAGTAACATTGTTGGAGAGGCTTTTAGCGAGAATCCAGAATGAATAAGAGTTTGTGCAGAATGGTATAAATTTCCATATCTACAGATGGTCCTTCCAAAGGTGAATGGGATGGTCTAGTGATGGTAAAGGTAAAATAAAAACAGTGTCAGTACTCTAGCATTAATTAACTCAGTTGTTTGTGTGTGGCAGCAGTGTGGGAGAAAGGTGGTTGGTAAGGCTCAAAGCAATTTTTTTCCTCCTTGTCCCTGTTTCTTACAAGAAAATCTCATGCACATTCAAAGCAAGAATTCAGCGTCTTGTGTGAACGAGGTGTAATGTTATAACAAACATGAAATACCAATTCATACAACATCTGGCACGGTCTTGCAGTCCAAGTGTAGCCTATATCGGTCATTAATGGTAAAAGTTAGGTGGCTGGCCTATGCCCCCCGGTTTGTGGTGAAGATGGTAGGTAGGAACAACCTTCATTATCACCTTTTCCAAGAACTGATATTACATTATTGTTTCAAAATCACCAGACAGTTATATTCAACTTAGGAGAAACCTTCAACAATGCAGTGTAGCCTACAGTATGTTGATACGAGGGAGTGAAACTGAAACTGAATTTTTGTGTAGATGGAGGCATGAGTCATGACAGTGTGTGCGTGTGTGTGTGTGTGAGAGAGAGAGAGAGAGAGAGAGAGAGAGAGAGAGAGTATGGTAAGGTGTGTTGTGACAGTGTGAGATGGACAGAGTGAAGTGGGATCAAGAAGTGTAGCAATGTGAAGTATGAAAGTGTAAGCTGTTGTGCTATAATGTTTTCCTCATCAGTGGTCTTTAGAATGCCTTTTATGTGTTTGCGAATATTATTGTTTTTTTTTTTTCAATAACTGGCAATGAATAGGTTAATTTTTCCAGCTTTATTTAGAATTGCTTGCACTCATATCGAATCTGATTCACTGAATTTGTGAGCCATTCTTAATATTTTTTTTTTTTTCTTAGTTTTTTTTGTTTCAGTTATTTTTTTTTAACTCATCACATAAATGTGGTCTCCCCAATTTCGGTATAAGCATCTGGTGAGATTAAAAATGAAATAAACAGATATATCAATGAATCGGTTAACCAAGTGTCAGTAGCCTCCCTCACTTCCTCCATTACTACATGCATTTTCTTTTCCCCTTTCATCTTGTCTCCAGGTGATTCCTGTTCACTCCTTTATTTTCACTATCCTCCTTACGCCCTTCTTGTCTCCTCTGTTTCTGGTATGGTTTAATTTGTGCATTTACAACACCTTCTCTTATCTTGACATATATCCCCTTCTTCCTTTGCTTCCCTCCCACCCTCACATTATTCTGTCATGCCTTCCCTAGCATCACACTTCACTTAATTTTTCCTCACTGCTTTCACCTCCATTTTTCTTTACTTTCCTGCTGTTCCCTTTTTACTGTTATTTTTTTTTTTTACTGAAGTTCCTGTGCATTTCTTTGGCCGATTTTGTTTTAAGCTGAAGGTACGGTCTTAGTGCTTCGATGGATTTTATTTTTTACACTTCCCAGTGCCAAAAGTGCAAGCAAGGTAGTGCTTTGCTCTGTGTGTGTGTGTGTGTGTGTGTGTGTTCGTACCTAATTGTATCTTTACAGGGATGTCAAGCTTGTACTGTCCCGTGTTTTGAACGATTTTTATCATACATGTCTTTAAATTTATAAATAGTTTTGGCACACTGTTTCATTTTGTAGTGCATTCTACTGATCAACTTCTCTATTGGGAAACTGAATTTTCTTACGTCTTTATCACCTCTCTTTTTATGTAGTTTTTTGCAGTGTCCTCTTGATGTTGCTTCATTATAGGTTATATACTCGTTTATGTCTATTTTCTTTTTTCCTGTGATGCGTTTATATAACATAATCATGTCTCCTCTTTTCCGTCTCATCTGTAATGTTGGTAGGATTAATTTTTCGAGTCTTTCTTCGTACCTTCGATCCCTTAAGTTTAGTGCCCATCTTGCAGCGGCCCTTTGTACCTTTTCAATCTAATCTGTGTTTTTTGAGATGTGGATTCCAGAATACTGATGCATAAACCAGAATTGGTCTGATGAATGATATTATCTTTCTCAGCATGTCTTCTCTCATATATGTGAATGCTACTCTCATATTAGCAAGCAGTGTGTACACGATCCATACTTTTCCATTTATGTCTGCAGCCGGTGATAGTCTGTTATTGATAAGCACACCTAATTCCTTTTCTTTTTCTGATGTGTGTAGGGTATAACTTCCTAACTTATAGTCCCAGTCTGGTCTTTTTCTTTTTCTTTTATCAAATTTTATTACAAGACGTTTGTCCACACTGAATTCCATTTGCCATCTGTTGCTCCATTAACGAAGCTTATGTAATTCTCATGTAGCTCATATGCAAGAGTCTGTGTTGGTAATTTTCCTTTGTAGTTTTGAATCATCAGCAAGCATACTGTATTTAGATAGCTTCCATTTCCGATGTTACTGTGTAGCTTCCATTTCCAGTGTTGCTGTCTGTGTCTTTATATGTACTAAAAACATGACTGGGGCCAGCACCGAGCCCTGTGGCTCTCCACGTGTCACTTCTCTTCATGATGAGTAATTTTCCCTTAGCACTGCTCTCATTTCCCTTTTACTGGGAAAATCTTGCATCCAGTCGTATAGAGTACCTTGGATTCCTCTTTGATGGTACAGCTTCCATAAGTCTTTTGTGTGGTACTCTGCCAAAGGCCTTCTTGAAATCCAAATACATTCTGTCTACCCAGCCAACTCTTTTCTGTAGTGATTCTGCAACTATATCATAGCAGCTTAATAGGTTAGTAACACGTGATTTTCCCTTTCTAAAACCAAATTGTCTTTCTGTTATCAATTTGTGTTTTTCCAGGTGATTTACCCTAATTCTTCGTATCACCTTTTCTAAAATCTTGCTTACGACGCTGGTCCATACTGGTCGGCAGTTCAGTGGATTTTGTCTATTTCCTGTCTTGAAAAGAGTCACATGTTTGCCTTCTGCCAAATGCTAGGTACAGGTAGTTTACCTTGTCTTAGGGATTCTCTGAATATTAAATGTAATGGACTGCTTAGCTCTTCTGCACGGTCCTGTAATACCCAACACAAAATCTCGTCCGGATCATCAGCTTTTCCTTTGTTTAATTTCCTCATCGCTTCCTGGACCTCTTGTTTCGATATACAGTACGTATATTTGTTGATATGTGTGGACATGCTTGTTCGTTTTCATCTCTCTCAAATCTTTCTTTCGTAAAAACTAATTGGATATTTTTGTTTCGTACTTCAAAAATATCTTCTTCATTGATATAGATTTTCCCCTCTTCCTTGATGGACTGTATTTTATCGTTGACTTTTGTTTTGCTTCGTATGTAGCTGTGTGTGTGTGTGTGTGTGTGTGTGTGTGTGTGTGTGAAAATAATTTAAATAGTTCTTAGTTGGTATTAACTTGGTGAAGCGTTTGAGTATCAACCAAGTGAATGACCAGTTTTTTATACAGAACACTAAACCAGAGGTCAAAATCTGACCTAGTAAAGTCATCTTAAGAACTTCTGTTAATATCAGACTTAGTGGAAGGGTTGAGAGTAAGGCATGTGCGACGGGAGCTGATTTTGAGAAAGTCGGCCAAGTCAATGCCACTGGGCAAGGTGAAAGTTTGACCATTGTGTGTGTGTGTGTGTGTGTGTGTGTGTGTGTGTGTGTGTGTGTGTGTAACTCACCTGTTCGGTTAGGATCACTTTATGGTATAGTGGTCCAAACTTAAGGTGGCGCGTTGGGTGGGACCGGACCCTGTGTACAGTGGTGCTAAGTTTCCCAAACCCGCGATGTGAAACGGCTGTTATATTTGTAAGATGCATCGCAAATAAGGTAAACACTTGTGAATAAAATTTTAACGTATGTATTATAATACATGGAAGAACAGAAAACTTATTATGCATAAAATATTTATACGGCAATACAGAAACGTGGCA
>JAGKTI010006439.1:0-16404 GCA_018397915.1 Birgus latro
CTAGAGGCACATTGTGCTACTACAATCCTTTTAGGCATTGTGATCCCTGTCCTGAAAATCTTGGATAGCATCTCGTATGACTGAATCCAGTGGAGTTGCCATTTTTAACGTTCTATAATTCTAAAGGGATTTGTCGGTGACAGAATGTACACTGTCAGTCCTATGATTCTAGAGGGTTTTGGCGGCAACAGAATGTAGAATAAGTCAGTGTAACAGCGCTAGGCTGGTATAGGTACAGGTTTAACGATGCAGTTGGTTAAGTAAAAACCCATCATTAGGCAGGGTATGGTGATACTTCTACCTCCATTGCTAAGCAGGGGTATCGCATCTAGGAGCATCATATATCAAGGTATACCTGTATCGGAAGCATCCAGTCTACATTAGGAAACAGATGTGAGAGTAGTCAGTAGCTACCTGTTGTTTAGTGGTGCAGAGGTGGCTCTAGGTTGAGTAACTTGGCACCCATACTCACCACCTTGGACTTACCAGATGTGTGATACAGTCAAAGGTTGTTTTTTGTTGCTGATCAGCCCCAGACTGTCTGGCCAAGCAGACCCATCAGCAACAGACAAGCAACACTACAGGGTTGTTCCATACAATAACCTGATGTTCCATTGTGGTTGACAGTGCCTAACCCAAGCAAGGTGTGGGGAATAGTGTGGAGGTTTGGTTTCTGGATGAATGCCACATTTGTGTCTCCATCCAGTTAATAGGGGCACCACAGCAGGCTCCACTTCACCCTGTAATTTGGTTATATTGTTATCAATCAGAGTTGTAATGGTTTCCTGGGTTATAGGAAACTATTAGACTTGTCACTGAGCATCAAGCTGCCAGGTATGGAAAGGAGAGTAATAAAAAGTAAGAGAAAGGGAAGAGAGAGAGAGAGGTAAGATGAGATGAAGGCAGAGAGAAATAAATTGAGAAGGGGGAAGGGAGAAGTTCAGTACACCAGGCCCTCAACATTTTTAGGGGTTAGAGGACACAGACCCCCACAAAAGTGGAATTTCCGCTAAAGTTTGGCACGCCCCTCGCCCCCCAAAATGCCTTTGCACCCACAAATCACCCCTTGTGAGCAAATATGCACATACTGTACCCAATAAACCATATGTGGGCCCTGAAAGCAGCATAAAATATAAAAAATAGTAACAGACTAACTGTTTAAAAAAGTTTAAGTAAGTTTTGATTAGGTATGGCTGTACAGTACTAAGTTGGGGTAAATATGTACCTGGTGACTTCCACAGACTCCCGCAAGTGAGTGCGTCTCACACACATCCACGTGAGTGTGGACAAGTCATCAGCTACATATTTACCCCAACTTCTTACAACCATACCCATTTAAATTCAGAGTTAACTCACAACTGTCTCTGAAGCTTTGGTGGACGAATTCTGACGACTTGTGATGATGAACATGACGTCGATGACGTTGAAGATGATTAGCCATGCAGTTACTGATGATGGATGACTGGATGAGATGATGTGGAGTGTAACTGCATGGCATAAGGAGTCTACATGAGTGTAGACTCTACCCCATCTCCACTGCTAGCGTCATCGCTGAGTGGTGGTGGATCGTTGACTTCATCCTCAGAGGCAGGTGGAGAGGATGATGCGCCGTCAGTCAGAGTGAACAGGTTCAGGGTCAGATACGGGTTGAGGTTCAGGCACAGATGCAGGCTCCTCGGCCTCAGGTGTTGTGGAGGAAGACGAGTGTGTGACAGCAGAAGCAGCAGGAAGAGGCCGCAGTGTCTTTGAAAAAAACATTGTGATAGGCAACTGAGACCGCTTTCACTTCATGTTGTCCAACAGTGTTTTGTAGGGCATTATGGTCTGATCTAGGCCACTCATCACCTTCAACGACCTCACTATCGATGGGTCTTATCATACAAGAATTGCTTCACATGTGCGATCCCCCTCATTATCTCCCCCGCTGCAGCGGGGCTTCGTCAGGATCCCTCTCTGCATCATCATCCTCGCTCACTGGCTGCATGAGCTCCATTAATTCTTCGTCGGTGAAGGCCACATCATGTTCTTCCACCAGCTCCCTCACCTCACCCTCCTCCATATCCTCAAATCCTTCACCACTTACAAGCCTTGCCAACTCCATTGTGTTCCTCATGGCCTGGTTTACCTGCTCCTGAGGAGCAAATCCCGCAAAATCTTGGACGCACTCTGGCTAAAAAGTCCTCCAACAGCTATTAAGAGTCTCAGAGCACACATACTTGAAACTCTCCAGCACCACCGTCAGACAATCAGCGATGGTGAACCCCTTCCAGTAGTCCAAGATGCTCAGGTTGGGGTTCATATCCAAAGATGCACAGAGCCTCTGCATTGACCCCTGGGTGTAATAGGACTTGAAGGCTGCTATTACACCCTGGTCAAGAGGTTGTATCAGGGAGGTTGTGTTGGGCAGCAAAAACCCAACCTCCACATCCTCATACATACCCTCAAGTGACGGTGGGTGTTCTGGAGCATTGTCCAGGAGCAAGAGGATTTTGCTGTGAAGGCCCTTCTCCTGAAGGTATGACTGTATCTCCGTCAGGAAACAGTGGTGGAAATATTCCAGAAAGATGGTGCTGGTGGTCCATGCTCTCTTATTTGCATCCTGATCGCTGGTAGGAGGTTTTTGTTTCGTTGCCTCAGTGCTCTGGGATTCACTGACTTATAAATAAATCCTGGCTCGATCATGTGGCCAGCAGCATTGGCACACATCAGTAAGGTGCAGCAGTCCTTAGCTGCCTTGAACTCGGGAGCCCTTTTCTCCTCCTGCAAGACGAAGGTCCTAGCAGGCATTTTTTTCCAATGTAGGCCTGTCTCATTGACATTCCATACCTGCCCATGCCTGTATTCTTTCTCATTAATAATTCTCTGAAGTGCTTCTGGGAATGTTGCTGCTGCCACATGGTCTGCCAATGCAGATTCCCCTCTCACCTTCAGATTGTGAAGGGAGAACCGCCTTTTGAATCTATTGAACCAACCTTTGCTGGCTGTGAATTCAGGATGGGTGTTTGCAACTTGTCCGGGGTGTGTGCTGGTGCTTGGGGTGTCGGGGTCAGGAGGTGAACTAGTCATCATGTCATACAGTGCTTTAGCCTTTGCCCTAATTGCAACACTGTCTATTGGATTTCTTTTCCTGCTTTGGTCATTAATCCACACATACAGTGCATACTCCATCTTCAACATCGCAATGTCTCTCACCTGTGACACTTGCTTGGCTGAGGGTGGTGCAGTGGATGCCAGTGCCACCCTGATTTTCTCCTCATTTTCCTATATGTACTGCACTGTCCTCTCATTTACATTAAATAATTTCCCAACACCAGCATAACTCATACCCTCCCTACACTTATTTAGCAATTTCACCTTTTCCTCCAAGCTCATTACTTTCTTT
This sequence comes from Birgus latro, assembly GCA_018397915.1. Lineage (NCBI taxonomy): Eukaryota > Metazoa > Arthropoda > Malacostraca > Decapoda > Coenobitidae > Birgus > Birgus latro. Next base: position 3,383 of record JAGKTI010006439.1, read on the forward strand.
GCCCATTTAGGGATGGGCTCACCATTAAGGGATGCGGGACGCTTGGGGCCCATGCTAGCGGGACAACACAAACACACGCGGGGCAAAGCTGTCACAAGTGAATCACACAATTGGGAGCTAATTCACTCACAAATTAGCACAGCAATGCACTTCTTACCTTTGATCACATCTGAACACAATTATTGGGCACAACACGGAGATTGGGGGAGGTTTGCCGTGGCAACGTATAGACAGCAAAACGAATGCGACAGTGGCAGGACACAGACTGAGAGGGAGGCAGAGGAGCGCGGTGGTTTGGCATAGGCCTGTTTTGGTGCGAAATGACTCATGAGCGTCCATGCGGTGACACTTTTTGGCCACAAATGAGATCTCGGCTCCACAAAGGGACAATCTGCGAATGTGCAGGGGACCGCGAAACTAGAATCCGTGAATGTTGAGGGCCTGGTGTACTACCATACATCAAGTGAGTGGATGATAGTTGCCACCACCTACTACCTTCAGTCATTGTTTGAATTATTTTAGGAATACAGTACCTTACATTTAAGCTGTACTGCTTTCTGTATTTCCTTTGGAAGTACACATTAATCTGTTGATTCCAGGCCAATGACTTCTAAAAGTATTACATAGTTGCATTAATGTAATGTTAAGTGGTTGCGCACTAAGTAGTCTACTGTTATGTATGTAATGAAGTGATCTGTGATTCAGGTGTGTGGTGAGAGAGCAACTGGACATGCAGAAGGCAGCTTGCAGTCTGTTCATCAGAGGAGCTGATGTGGACTCAGCAGACCCCAGCTAAAAGGTAATGATTTTGCCAAGACTCAAATCTTCATGTTGATGTTTCTTGTTCTGCCTTTATAAAGTGTTGTAAACCATTGTTTTGCATGGCTAATGTATTCCCAAGTTATACTGTGTGTTGTGCAAATGGAATCTGCACAACAATAAGCTTAAGAATCCCCTTTTTTGGTATTGGGGAAAAGTGAATCAGAAATTTTCCCAAAGGTCCCTCTTTTGGCTCTTTAAAAAGTTTTTTGTTATCATCAGTACAGGAGTGATTCCAGTATACTGTGGCTTCAAATTGTGCCACCATTGATGTTATCCATGTGTGTGATGCACAATAATGAGGTGGCAGGAAATTAGAATATTTTCCAAAAGCAATGTAACCAATACTTGATGATTACTCATGGAAGGAGCATTTTAAGATTAAAGATGTGTTGATCATGAATGTCACAGTAAAGCGATATTAAATGTTAAATGAATTGTATTTTTTGTTTATAACAGTTCATGTTGTACACAGAGATTTGCCAACCAGCCCTTAATAAAACGAAGATGCAGCTTTTTTTCTTTAGCTGTTTTTATATACATTTGCATATGTATTTTATTGCAGTGTGCTTGAGAGTGCGAAAGTGGATATATGTGTAATAACTCTAACTAAATGGCGAGGTGAGAGTGTGAGAGAATGGGAATATGGATGGAGTATATGCGCAGGAGTGGGTGAGAATGAGAGGGCGAAAGAGGGAGTGTGTATTGCTGTGAGCAACAGGTGGAAGGAGAATGTAAGGGAGTATGGATCAGTTGGGTCAAGGATTGTGTGGGTAAGAGTGAAAGTAGGACTACAAATGTGGGCAATTGTGTGCGTGTATGTGCCAACGCAAGATCGTGTAAGTAGAGCGAGAGAAGAGTTGTTTTGGACAAATGTGGAAGCCTGCTTGGAAAAGTTTGAAAGTAATGAGAGAGTGTTTCTGATTGGAGATATGAATGGAAAAGTAGGAAATGAGGAGGTGGATGGAGTGGTTGGTGAGTGGGGTGTGCCTGCAGAGATGGATGAGAATGGCAGTGCTTTAGTGGACATTTGTGCTGGGAGGGGGTTGGTGGTAGCTAATACCCTCTTCAGGCACAAAATGATCCATAGGTATACATGGCGAGTGGTGAGAAGAGAGGACGGTGGAATCAATGAACGGAAGGCAATGATTGACTATGTGAGTGTGGATGAGAAGATGTGTAATGGATGCAAGAGTATATGGAGGCTGGGGGAGTGGATTTTCTGACCACCACTTGGTGGTGGCCAGAATCAGAATCCAAACAAGATGAAGGAAGGGAAGGACAGGAGGAAGTATTTGTTACAAGGAGGGTAGAAAAGTTACAAGAGGATGGAATAAAGGCTGAATATAAAAGGGAAGTGGAGGAGTGATTGGGCAAATATAGATTGGAGCAGATGGGGGACGTGGAAGGTGTGTGCGAGGTATTCACAGAAGAAATCTGTGCAGCATGTGAGGTGGTGTGCGGGGTGAAGAGAAGACGAAAGGGGGTTCAGGGAACAGCATGGTGGACGGAAGAGGTGAGAGAGGCTGTGGCACAAAAGAAGAAAGCATATAATGAGTGGATGAGGAACAGGGGCGTCGAAGAAGCTGAGAGACGGACGAGAGAGTTATATGTAGTAAGGAGGAAGGAGGTGAAAAGATTAGTAAGAGAGAGTAAGAAGAGAGTGGATGAGGAATTTGGAAGGGATTTGAGTGCAAAGTGGAGGGAATGTAAGAAAATGTACTGAAAGGAGGTAAAGAGAGCTAGACAGGGTGCCAATGAAGTCAGTGGGGGTGTGAAAGATAAAAATGTTAGATTATTAGTGGAGAAGGGAGAAAAAGTAAACAGATGGAGAGAACACTTTAATGAACTGTTGAACATAGAGAATGAAAGTATTGCAAGTATAAGTGGCTGGGGAATGGCAGGGAGAAGGAGGGTTGTGAGAAGAGAGGAAGAAATCACCAGGATGGAAGTGGTGGAAGCAATGAAGAAAGTTAGAATGGGGAAAGCCCCAGGAATTGATGGAGTGTGTGGTGAAATGCTGAAGCATGGGGGAGAGATAGTAATAGAATGGATGTGGAAGGTGTGCAGATTGGCTTGGGAGGAGGGTAGAGTCCCGGAGGATTGGATGGCAGGTATAATTATTCCTCTGTACAAATGAAAAGGGGAAAAAGCAGTGTGTGGTAATCACAGGGGCATTTGCCTTCTCAGTGTAATAGGAAAAGTATATGGTTGGATACATATTGACAGAGTTAGGGAAATTGCAGAGGAATTAGTTGGAGAAGAACAAGGAGGTTTTAGGAAGAGAAGAGGTTGTGTAGACCAGGGTTGGTATTTACCAACGCTCCTATCACAAGTCTTGTGAATTTTCATAAACTGATGAAAACTCCTAAGAGTTATTTATCAAGTCTCACAAGCATTGTGAATTTTCACATCTCGGGGTCCCAGTTGTGAGTAGCAAGTAGCTGTCACAAGGACTTAGGAGTTTTCACAAGCGCTAGAGAGGCAAGATGGCCGATCGAGTACAGCAACAACGAATCCGTCGACCACGGAATTTTCGCCCCCGTAGAGACATTTTTGCTGTGTATAGTGATAGTGAGTTCAAGCAGAGGTACCGATTGGATCGTGCTGGTCTTATCTATGTGACTAACTTGGTACGGGATGTGATATGTAACCGCACCGAGAGGAGTCAGGCTGTGACTGCAGAAATGAAAGTGGCATTAACTTTAAGATACTTAGCCACTGGGAAAATGCAACAGTGCAGTGCCGATGATTTTGGTCTCTCACAGCCCACAATAAGCAGAGCAATCACCCAAACCCTTGAAGCTCTAACCTCTCCAGTTATCATCAGGAGGTTCATGCTGTTGTTGTCAAACACACCAACGTGAAGCATTCAGACAAAGGCGGTATGTTGCTGCCAATAATATTTGTATATTGGAATATAAATACCGATAATTCTCGATAAATCAACATAAAACTCAAGATTTGCATACCAATACTATACATTGAATTTATAATCCAATATTTGTGCAAAGTTGCCGTCAGACAATATTATTTGACGACCTACAGGTCGTACATTTATGCAGAGTGTAGCACGTTCTGGCACTCGCAAACAAGTCCTAGGAGTTGTCATAATCACAGTTGTGAGATTCTCTGAGAGCGTTGGTAAATAACTCCTAGGAAGTTTTCACAACTGTGAGCGATTTGGGAGATGGAGTGCTTAGTTGTGAAAAATCATAAGGACTGTGATAAATACCGGCCCAGATATTCATTCTTAGATCCTTAGTGGAAAAGTTTCTAGAGAAGGGCAAGAAGTTGTATGCAGCCTTCATGGATCTGGAGAAAGCATATGACAAGGTGGATAGACAAGTTTTGTGGAAGGTATTAAGAATATATGGAGTGGATGGGAAGTTGTTGAAGGCAGTGAAGAGTATGTATGAGGGTGCTAAGGCTGCAGTGTGTGTGGATGGCAAACAGAGTGAATCTTTCCATTTGAAGGTTGGATTGAAACAAGGATGTGTCATGTCTCCATGGTTATTCAGTCTGTACATGGATGGGGTTATAAAAGAGATACAAGGTCGGGCAGTGGATGTTGGAGCGGCCCTAGTGAGAGAGGGCAGTGTTTGGAAACTCCCTGTACTGTTGTTTGCAGATGATGCTGTGTTGTTGAGTGAAGACGAAGGGGAGCTGCAAGGCTTGGTAGATGAGTTTGGGAGATTGTGTAAGAAACGGAATCTAAAGGTGAATGTAGGGAAGAGTAAAGTGATGGTCTTTGAGAGAAATGAATCCAGTGAATGTACAGTGAGATTGGATGGGAAGGATATGGAGAATGTGAGTGAATTTAAGTACTTGGGGAGTGTGATAAGTAAGGATGGAAGTCTGGAGGGTGAAATGCTCGAAAGGGTGCAGCAAGGAAGGAGGGTTGCTGGTTCGTTGAAAGCAGTGATAAGAAACAGGGAGGTGAGCATGGAAGTGAAAAAGTTGTTACATGACAGTATTGTGATACCAACTCTAACATATGGAAGTGAAGCTTGGACCCTGTTGGAAGGCCAGAAGTCAAGAGTGAGAGCAATGGAAATGAGTTATTTGAGAGGAGCATGTGGAGTCACATGGAGAGACAGACTAACACATGAGGAAGTGAAGGAGCGTTGTGGTGTGGTTGAGGACATGATGGGAAGCGTTAGGAGAAACATGTTAAGGTGGTTTGGGCATGTGGAGAGGATGGAGAGTGAAAGACTGATGAGGAGAGTGTATGTGATTGAGGTGGTGGGCGCGAGAGGGAGGGGGAGGCCGAGGATGAGATGGAGGGATGGAGTGGAGAGGTATATGAGAGAGGGGGGTGTGAGTTGGGAGTGTGGTAGTGAAATTGCAGGGGACAGAGTGACATGGAGGCGATTTGTTTTTGGCCACCCCGTGCGCGATTGAGGCGTCTGGCGATAGATAGATAGATAGTAAATTGAATAACCATAAAATTGAATCCGATTTTTTTTTTCCACAGTGTATAAATGAGCTCCATGCAAAATTAGGGATCACTGGACAGTGTTATTAAGTTGATGGAGATGGTGGTCTAATGGCAGCTGTTGTTCCAGGTTCACAGCTGGAGTCAGAGCAGTAAATCAGTCATAAACACTGTCGTCATCAGGGTGCTGCCAGAGTAATGGATGATAAGTATAAAACAGGACTGAGGGCACATCTTATGTTGTGTTAGGACATCCAACAAGAGGTACCTCAGGCAACAGCTTGTGGGTTATTATCCACGTAGTGTCCTGTGGAAAATTTGCTTTTCCTCACATAGGAGCAGATTTTGGATGATTTACCTGGTGTGGTGTTATTTGCAGTATCTGTTGCTGTAGAGACAGTAAGTAACAGCTGTTGAAATAAGGAATTCGGTGGTAATATCAGTCTGAATTGACAGCTTGACTCAGCAGTGATGGCCTGTATGTTTAAAGTTACGGTTCAGAAGCATTCGCGTGTGTTAGCATTATTTAATCCTTTGGCCGTGTTATGTGACTGTGATCACCCTACTAATTATTCTTTGTGACACATCAGGCGACTAAAGAAAAAAAACCTGTCCACACATCTGTTGTTTTTGTATATATACAGTAAGTTTTTATTTGTGTCAACAAACAGTGTACATGTGTCTAGTGCATATATACAAGTGAAAAACCTTGCTTGAAGTAAATAATTCTGTCATTATAGCAAAGAGAGTAATACAAATTAATTATTATTGCATTTTTTCTCAGAAAATTACAATGTTCTCATATAAATATAGTTAGTTTTGATTTCTCTATGTGCCAGCAAACAGTGTACCTGTGTCTAGTGTAGCCGTACAAGTGAAAAACCTTGCTTGATGTAAATAACCTTGTCATTATTGCAAAATTACTCAATAGCCAAATTAATTATTTTTGCATTTTTTCTCGGAGAATCACAATTTTCTCTTAGGAAAAGGTGCATTTTTTTATAATTATCACACTGAAAATGGAAACTTCACTGTCATTTCCCAGTGGAAAAGTAACAACAAAGTTATAATTAGCATATTCAATTTTTAAGGACTTAGGCCACTTCCAGGGGAATGACCGAGGCATGATAGGTTGCAGCCAGAGGGTTCAAGAATTAATAGTCTGTGTTGAAATTTTACTATTTTTATGTAATTAAAATCATTATGCAGTAATAGTGATGAATTTTTAGCAGTTATTGTTCATTGTAATGGGAGCATCTTATGGCTGAGCATTGGTACAGTGAAGGCAAGTCATCCTATTGGTGGTAGACAATAAGATTAACACCAAGGTAGAGTAAATGAAGTTGGTGGAAGGTGGAAGTTGAGAGAGGTGGAAGGAATGATATAATGGAGGTGGTAAAGGAAGAAACACATGTTAATTTAGAGTGTGAGGTGGGTGATAAAATATTGGAGGTGGCAAAGGAAGAACCAGATGTACAGTCATAGTGTGAGGTGGGTGACAATATTGGAGGTGGTAAAGAAAGAACCAGATGTAAAGTCAGAGTAGGGGGTGCGTGACAAAATATTGGAGATAGTAGAGGAAGAACCAGATGTAAAGTTAGAGTGTGAGGTGAATGATAAAATAATGGAAATGGTAAAGGAAGAACCAGATGTAAAGTTAGAGTGTGAGGTGAGTGGTAAAATAATGGAGGTGGTAAAGGAAGAACCAGATATTAAGTTAGAGTGTGAGGTTGGTGACGAAATGTTTGTCAGTGACGATGAGATTGTCCAGGACACAGTGTCCTCAACTGAAGTTAAGCAGTTCAGTTGTTTAGTGCAGCAAGGGAAGGAATTTGGCAAGGGAGTGAAGAGGAGATGGGTTAGCCCAGGATCAGCGGCCCTGCATGACCCAGCCTGCCATGAGTCCCAAGGTGAATCACCTCCCCGCTCTCCCAGCCCCACTTCACTAATATCTTCCACCTCTTCAGCGGAAATTTCTCCCGAGTCTTCATCGTCAGAGTCTCCACCAGCACCTACAGTGAAGGCAGGCCGTAGGGGACGAGGTAAATCCCTGACTCGTCATAAAAGTAGAGTACCATCAAGAGTAAGGGCTGCTGGTGGTACACTGCAACTTAGGGTCAGTCAGAGTGGCCTTGAAACGGCCCAGTCTGCCTCACAGCCACCTTCATCCACCCTCACCCAGCCTACACTGCCACGAGAGGGAACCCTGGATGCCTTCATGTGGACGGAAGGTTCCGATTTCATCCCTGAACAACTCCATTTTGACAAGAGTTCCTCAGGGATACAGCCTGCCTTCACTCTTGACGAGGATGCTGAGTGTGTGGACTACCTTTTGGCCTTCCTTGATGACGAAGTCATGCAACACATATGTGATGAGACCAACAGGTACGAGTCACAACGTGCCGCAAGTGGTGCAGGTGCAGCGAAAATGCAACAGTGGACCGTGCTTGGAGTGCAGGAACTGTATGTGTTCTTCGCCCTCATGCTTCTCATGCCCCATTCAAAGAAGCATGAGTTGGAAGATTACTGGTCCATGGACCCCTTACTACCCTCACCCACCTTCAGTAAGTACATGGCCAGAGATCGCTTCCGTAACATCATGGGAAACCTGCACTTCACCAACAGCGATGTACCTTCCCAGACTGACCCGCTCTGGAAGATCCGGGAGATTCTGAACAGAATGAAGGATAAATTTATGTCATTCTTCCACCCATTTCAGAAGATTGTCATAGATGAATCCTTGGTTCTGTTCAGAGGACGTCTGAGGTTTGTACAGTACATTCCAAGCAAACGTCCTCGCTTTGGAATCAAGTTCTTTGTACTGTGCGACTGTAAGACGGGGTACATCCTTGACTTCGTCATCTATTCAGCCAGCACTGTCGATCTGGACAAAACACACCCCCTTGGCTTCTCAGGCAGTGTAGTGAAAGTGCTGCTTGAAAGGTATTTTGGTGGGAATCATGTGCTGTATACTGACAACTACTATACAGCACCGAAACTTGCTAAATACCTTTCAGAGCACGGCATTGGCTCCTGTGGCACTGTCAAGAGCAATCATGCCAACTTCTCCCAATTCCCCGAAGCAGGAGATTCGCAGCGAGAAGACATGCACCTACGCAAGTCTGAGAAGATGCTGGCAATACGGTGGCATGACATGCTTACCACCATACACAAGGGGGAACTGAAAGACAGTGGGAAGGTCGACCGTAGGACAGGCGAGCCTGTGATGAAACCTGATGATACCATCGACTACAGTATCAACATGTGGTTGTTGAACAGGTCCAACATGATGATTGGAGAGATCGACTGCCTCGGGAAGAATACTAGGTGGTACAGGAAAGTGTTTCTGCATCTCATCGACATGACGATGCTGAATGCCTTCATCCTGTACAAGATGAAGGCAAAGCCACCCAAGACCTTCTCCCTGAGGTTGTTCGCCAGGACTTGTGTTCAGCAGCTGCTTGAGAGGTATGATAGGGTGACAGCAACAGCTCCAAGGTGCCATTCTGTTAGACTTCCTGACAGACTTGAGCAGGGGGCATACCTAGACCGGCACAGACTGGTGAAAATGCCTGCCACAATGAAGAGGAAGGCTGCGATCCGTGGGTGCCGGGTGTGTACACATACCACCAGACGCACACCTGAGCGCAAACGCACCTCTTGGCAGTGCGCTGAGTGCCAGGTTCCCCTCTGCATAACCTGCTTCTTTGATTACCACAGCCTGAAGCAGTTCTAAAACAGTGCAAGTGGAAATGTAAATGATGTGTAAATAGCAAGTGAAAGCAATGGATGTAAATATGATTGAACAGTGGAATTTAGTTTTATAAGTTACTGCAAGTGACAGTGCATAACATAGTGTAAATAAAATAGAAGTGTAAATAATGTAAATACAATAGAAAATGTAAATAGAAATATAAATAATTAGTAATATAAAAATATGAGTACAAATACTTGGAGTAATGACAGTGAAAGTGAAAGCATCACTCTCTACGTAGTTTACTGAACGAGAAGGTGAATGCCTGGAGTGAAAATAAACTACTATTACTGAAGGAAACGTATGGATAAGTACTGTAGTCTAGATATATATAAGTATAATAAAGTTCTAGGAATATAAAGAGTGAGTGTGTTTATGAAAAATAAATGACAGAATACCAGCGGGGAACGAGCACGGGTGGGAAGCTGGTGCGTGCTCATAATTTACATTGCTTTCACAGTTTTTTTTTTTTTTTTTTTTTTTTGAGTATGGATTCCAAACTACTTGAAAATCATAGAATAGTGATTCTAGTGATAATATCAGGCTGTGGTAATCATATTACGGGGTGCCGGGAAGTGTAAAGTGGAGACTTCGTTACCCTACTTCAGAAGTCTCCATAAGTCCTACGGTAGTCGACGAAGGCTCAACAAACATCCCAGGAGAAAGCTGAAGGTATGTGCCATATATTTATTTTTTTTTTTTATGCAAGGAAGAAGGAACCAAAGGCCACAGGCCTGCATACTGTTCCTTCCAAGAAAAAGCAAAAACAATACAAAAGAGAGCCAAATTCAAGATCCGTTCAATTCGAGATGCCTGGACACACTGCTTTTGAAAGACTGGAGATAATAGGAAGTAGGAAATACAGACAGAGGAAGACAGTTCCAGAGTTGACCAGTTGCATAAATGAAGAACTGGGAGTAACGGTTAACTCTTGCATTAGAGAGTTGGACAGAAAAGGGATGAGAGTTTGTTGCTTGACGGGTACTACGTGCCCGTCGTAGAGGTGGAGGGATGCAAGCAGACTGTTCAGAGGAACAGTGACCATTGAAGTAGCGATAGAAGAGAGAGAAAGATGCAACAGTGCGGCGAAGAGACAAAAGTTGAAGGAAATCAATAAGAGGAGGAGAGTTAATGAGACGAAAAGCCTTTGACTCCACCCTATTGAGAAGAGCTGCATGTGGGGAGCCTTGCCACACATGAGAGTTGTACTCCATACACGGGCGAATAAAACCCGTGTACAAGGTCAACAACTGTGCAGGGGTAAAGAAAGTTCGGAATCGGCTTGGCACACCTAATCTCTTGGAAGCAGATTTCACAAGAGACGTAATATGTTCTTTCCAAAACAAATCCCGAGAGAATGAAACCCCAAGCACGTTCAAGGATGATGCAGGACTGAGCTGGACATTATTAAACATTAGTGGGTAATCCTGAGGAAGATTTTGTCGGGTTGATAAGTGTATGAACTGAGTTTTTGATGCATTAAAAATAACAAGATTATTTTTACCCCAATCAGAGATATGAGCCAAGTCAGACATTAGGTGTGCCATAGCCTCATCCCTTTTTTGTTGAAGTAACTGCTGAGATGGACGTTGCAGGAACCGAATGGAAAGGTGAAGGGTGGAATCATCAGCATATGAATGGATAGGGTTAGATGTACAGCTTAAAAGGTCATTGATGAATAAAAGGAAGAGAGTAGGTGATAGGACAGAACCCTGAGGAACACCACTGTTGATAGGTCTAGGAGAGGAACGATGGCCGTCTACAACAGCGGCTGTAGAACGACCAGAAAGGAAGCTAGAGATGAAGGCACAGATAGAAGGATAGAAACCATAGGAGGGCAGTTTGGAAATTAAAGATTTATGCCAGACTCGATCGAAAGCCTTTGAGATGTCAAGTGCAATGACAAAGCTTTCACCAAACTTCCGAAAGGAGGATGACCAAGAGTCTGAAAGGTAGGTGAGAAGATCGCCAGTGGAGCGTCCCTGATGGAACCCATACTGACGATCAGAAAGAAGGTTGTGACAGGAAAGATGCTTTAAAAATTTTTTGTTAAGAATTGACTCGAAAACTTTTGAGACACAGGATGTTAAAGCAATTGGACGATAGTTAGAGGGTTGAGAATGGTCACCCTTCTTTGGGACTGGCTGAATGAGAGCAAACTTCCAGCAAGAAGGAAAGGTACAAGTTGAGAGACAAAGGTGAAAGAGTTTACCTAGGCAGGGTGTAAGCACAGAAGCACAGTTTCTGAGGACAACGGGAGGGATTCCATCAGGACCATATGCCTTTTTAGTATTGAGGCCAGTGACGGCAGAAAACACATCAGCTGAAGAAATTTTAATGTCGGACAAGAGGAAGTCAGAGGGGGGAAGTGATGGAGGAATAGCACCGGAATCGTCTAAGGTGGAATTGGAGGAGAAAGTCTGAGCGAAGAGATCTGCTTTTTTCAGTAGAAGAAATAGCTACAGAGCCATCAGAGTAGAAAAGAGGAGGGAAGGATGATGAGGTAAAGTTGTTAGAAAGGTTTTTGGCAAGGTGCCAGAAGGAGCGAGAAGAATTCGAGTTGGAGAGTTGGGAACATTTAGCACGGATGAAATTGTTTTTAGCAGAGCGAAGAACAGACTTAGCATGATTCGGGGCAGAAATATATAAAAGGTGTGATTCAGGGGTGGGCTGGCTTCGGTACCTCTTATAGGCCCTCTCCTTGTTGCGGACAGCATTAGAACAAGCGTGATTAAACCAAGACTTTCTTGCATTAGTCAAAGGATATGAGAAAGGAATGTATGCTTCCATGCCCGAGAGAATAACCTCCGAAACGCACAAGGCACACTCGGATGGCTCCCAGCCAAGGAAGCAATAATCATTCCATGGAACATCAAAGAAGTACTGCCTGAGGGCCTCCCAATCTGCAGCTCCAAAGTGCCACAGGCGACGTTTCTTTGGAGGGTCCACAGGCCGTACTGGAGCGATTGGACATGTTAAGGTAATAAGATTATGATCGGAGGAGCCCAACGGAGAGAAAAGATGAACAGTGTAAGCAGAAGGATTAGTTGTTAGGAAAAGGTCAGGTATGTTGGAACTCTCTCCAAGGCGGTCAGGGATACGGGTAGGGTGCTGTACAAGCTGCTCTAGGTCGTTAAGGATAGAAAAGATGTAGGCTTGTTCACCAGGTGGATCAGTGAAAGGAGAGGAGAGCCAAAGGGGTGGGTGAACATTGAAATCTCCAAGGATGGAGATTTCAGAGAAAGGAGAAATGGATAGAATGTGTTCTATCGTAGAAGTAAGATAGTCAAAGAATTTTTGATAGTCAGTAGAATTAGGAGATAAGTAAACAGCACAGATATATTTAGTCAGAGAATGACAGGAAAGCCGAAGCCAGAGAGTAGAGAATTCAGAAGAATCAAGTTCAGGAACACAAGAGAAAGATAGATCGTTGCGTACATATACGCAACAGCCACCTTTGGCTTTGAGACGAGAATAGAGAAAGTAGGAGGATACAGAAAAGGGTTTGCTGTCAGTTACTTCAGACAGCGGAGTCTCAGTGAGAAAGAGAAGGGGAGGTTTAGAGGAGAAGAGGTGGTGCTCGACAGCGTGAAAGTTAGAGGAAAGGCCGCGAATGTTACAGAAATGAAGAAGGAGTGAGTCAGAAAGTGGTTCCAGGCAGCTCTTTGAGTCGTCACCGGGAGAGGGGCGGATAGTGGGGGCATTTATGGTCCTCCCCCGGGGACTCTGAGGCATGATTTTTGTGTGCCATTTCGAAGATAAATTTTGAAAAGGAAGTGTAGTGTGTAGCGTGTATGTAGTTTGGTGTTGACCGTTAGAGAAACTTGTATTGGAGAGCATGCTGGTCTACTCTCTGTGTAACTGAGACACTGAAAAAGTTCAGCAAAGGAGGATGGTCAGGAACAAGTCCTGAGGGCTGATGAAACGGGAGCTCCAGCTCTCCCTGTCATCAGCTTTCCATCCTCCTTGGGAGTACTGCCCTGCTCGACTGGTGCTACAGTCTCCTCACCT
>JAGKTI010006439.1:26262-40761 GCA_018397915.1 Birgus latro
GAGGATGTAAACTGTTTTTTCTAACTTACCATATCAAACAAACTTAACCCATTCATGAGGCTTTACTGGTAGAGGTAGGGTCTGACTATAACACTTTGGTTAGCTTGATCATACAAGTGTAAACAAGGAAGTCATTTCCATTTTTGGGGGGAGAGGGAGGTGGGGTTGTGCTTTTGGCACTGATGACTAAGAACCGTTTGGTATTGTAAGCAATTACCTGAGAAAAATTTCGTATATGCCAAAGGTTAAAGTTGATCCCATCAGTCAGTAATAATTTCACTTTGGTCTTAGGCTGTGCATTCATATTGTTAAAGAATTCATTCCTTTTGATTTTCCATGTTACCTTATCCAGTATACTGATGCATGAAATGGTCTTTATCGCATAGGCTTTGCTTAGGTAATGTTTGTTAGGTTTGTTTAACACCTTAATTTCAGTGCCATCTCTGAAATAATAATATTGTCTTCATATTAATTTAATCATCTTAGTATATCAAACTGTCACTGCTTGGCACATCCATCATCAACCCATGACATGCCAGAAGTCTGATTTCATGTCGTGGAAACCTATAATACCTTAGCAAATGATCGTCAAGCTCATGGAGGGGGTCTAATGGGTCTCTGAACCTTCTCTTTTGAACTAAATATCATATGCATCCTTTGGCATGGCAGTGTCCACAGTAAGTACGATCATCCTCTCAGTATACACCCCCTCCATATATATATAATCATTATGTCAACTGTTTTATGGTATCTCTAATGACAAGGCTATTTAAGATAATTGTGTATAGAAGGTAAATAAATTTGATCTCTGTGCACATGGCTGGATATAATATTGATATCTCTCATAATCTGTTAGAAGGAAAATGAAACAAAATCCTACCCAAACTCCCAAAATATATCTGTGTCAATGTTTACCTACAGTGGTTAAGCCAAAGCAAACTTTAGTCAGTAGGCCAGTGGCCTCCTGCCGTGATCACCTCTTGCAGTCCTCTTGGCAGAGAGGAAACAATGTTGTTGATGGTTTGCTGATTTCATATGAACAGCTCCCACTTGTCCTTGGTATGCCAGAGAAGGCGGGCCCATGTCCTCTCATTCTCTGACTTCCACACGTTGACAATCTGGGCCCACACAATCTCGATGGCTCTGCACTAGTATTTGATCTGCTACATCAGTATATTTCTCATGAGCCAGCCCTTGATATCACCACCTATCTAAAGCTTTTTATCTGACGCTGGTGTACAAGGTGTAATGCAGTATTATCTGCCGAATAGTAACTCCTCTATATTATGCCCTGATTGAAAGAAAATAGGCAAATAATGTGACCACCACTGCATTTCATTTTCCCTCCCCTCCCCTTACTGCACCCCACCACTCGTCCCCCAACTCACCTTCCCTTCTCTCGCTGGCCCCTCAAGCTCAGCTCCTCTTACTCCAATGTGACTTGTCACCCATAAAGGAGCCAGCCTGAGGCACGGGGTACTGGAGGATAGGTAATATTTATGACCATAACTGTATGCTGCTCACACTCCCACTGCTCTTGCATGCTGTAGACTGATTTAACCATCATTCATTGTCACTTTCAGCAAAGACGACTTCTGATGGCTCCGTTGTAACATCTCTGGAGGCTGTAGTGCTGGATCCTAAGGCTATGTGAAGGCTGCTGAAAATTCTGATGCAGCAGACACAGTGGAGGTCTCTGACTCTGTGGAGCCTCTTGGCAGCAGGAGAGGGCACAGGTTTAAAAAACTGGGAAACCTTTACCTGGATCTTCCTTGGCTACTGCTGCTGCATTAACTCCAGCCTGATGAGCCACATGATATCCCAGTGTTGAGCCAGAGGCTCTCCAACTTTGTCTATCATGGTCAGGATTGTGTCTGCAGTATCTGGCTGCAGCCCGAGACTCTCCACATGCCTCCACTTCATCTTCCTTCTTTACTGGTGTCTTGTCTTGTAGTTCAGCCACAACCTCCTCTTCTTTCTGGTAATGGTAGCTAGGCACATCAGCATCCTCAGCCAACCACTCTTCAAGCTCCTCCTCAAGATCACCCTGCCCTACAGCCTGCCAATAATTATTTTTGTCATCCTTGGTGGTTCAAACCCCTCAACATCATGCTGTGATGCTGGAGTCCTGGGGGTTCTGAGGAGTTTGCACCACCCATTATTGAGCATGGCAAGAGGCACTTTCTTCCATGCCTCTGCCCAGTTGAAGTTGCTGTCCTTGATGGTGTATCTCTTGAAACTGTGCTGGGTTTCTTGCATCTGGTGTCCTCATAGTCAGCCTGGTCATTCCCATCCTAACAGGGCACCGGTGCAGGTAGAGGTTTCTGTAGTGCCTCCTTGCACTGTAACTCCCTGGTTGATAGGCTGGTGCTCTGTCCAACAGTAGCACTGCCTTCATGTCATTAGGGCTGATGCCATACCTTTTCTGGTGCTAGCTCATGGAGGAGTAGAAGCTATGGTGGAACAGGTCATAAATAGTATCCTGGGTAAACAGGTAGACTTGTTACCATGGTACACCACAGAAAACTTGGCCATGTTGTCCTTCAGTGACCTGGGCCACTTGTTCTTGCTATGACTGGCTGTAGGTGATGAGAACCATCAGCACTGGTGGAGGCCAGAATGGAAAGAAACTCCATCATTGTTTTATGACTTGGAGTACTGATAGTATCTTTGGAAACCTGGGTATTTTGAGGAAGAGCATGCCAGAAGAGTTGTCTCATCTACACTGCATAGTTGAAACTCATGCAGGCCCTCCTCTTCCATCAGCTTCCAAAGAACAGCTCAGCATCAGTATCAGCACTAAGCATCTCTTCAATTTTGGCATTGTAAACAGTGTCATGGTTACTCCTAACCCTCCACAGCCAGCTATCACTACACTTGAAATCTTCAGTTCCAAAGTAAGTAGCAAGCCTTTGTGCTGCATGTTGGATGTCCAGGCCACACACACACAGACACACTCAACTTGCTCCTGCATGTATCATTTACATGCCACTTCATGTTTCTTGTTGGGCAGCTACCTGATCCTGAACACATCCTTCCCCTTCCTGCTACCTTCTATTTTCTTAAGTGCCTCCTTCATTCTGTCTTATTCTGCCTTCAGGTTGTCGTGCAAGGTTGATCTCTTAAGGCCATACTTGCCCATGAAGTTGCCCCTGCCTTTGCTGCTCATGTGTCAATCCTCCTCTTTGCAATGGTCATAATCCTCCTCTTTGTTTTTAAGTAGAGGAGGTACTAGGAGATTCCTTGCAAGAAACTATTTTTCACAATCACAGTGGAAAAACACTTGTCACACTCTAGATGTGAGATGCAACAAAAGACACAGCAAGACTGAGGTTGACCACTTGCAGTACATTGTGTCCACAGCTTCTGGTTCGACCCAGACCTACTGGAAGTAGCTCCAAAATGCCCAGCTTGCCACCACTTCCCACCTGTACCTCTCCAACCTTGCCCAAGTGGGTGGGGAAAACCGCCACCAATGTTGGTAACTGTTCTGAGTCACCTCGTGTGTCCAGTGGACCCAGAGTCACCCAGGTCTGCATGATTTTTTCCCATTTAACAGATGGTATCCGATATGTCGGACAAGTTGTCCGGGGGCTTTCAAAATGTCCATTAAATCCGATATCCAGAATTCCGAGATCCACTAAAGTGAAGGTCTGCTGTATTTGTGTTTCTTCCAGCTTATAGTTTCCCTCAACTCGTATCAAGCTAGACATTTTTTTATGACGTGAATAGTGTAAGAACCTCCAACTGACGTCGAGCTTTCCTCACATCCTGGGTCAAGCCTTTTAACCAACTGACCAACCAAGGCACTTCATCGCCAGGCTTCTTGAACGCCAAGCCGCTTCATCGCAACATCCCTTCATTGCCTAGGTGCTGCATGCCAAAATTGCTTCAATACCAAGACCATTTCTCTGCCAAAACCACTTAACCAAGACCAAATTTCTGTCAAGACCACTTGAATGCCAAGACCACTTCAGTGCCAAGACAACCTCAATGCTAAGACCACTTCTACACCATGACCACTTTTATGCCAAGACTACTTCTTTGCCAAGATCACTTCTATGCCAAGACCACTTTTATGCTAAAACCACTTTTATGCCAAGACTACTTCTACATCTTCACGATTTCTGTTTCATTGCTAGTCGTATATCTTTGTTTTGAATTATTGCCATGTGATATTTAATACCTGGTGCTCGGAATCCATTATTCGGTTCATTACGACACCTCGATCAGAAAACCTTCTTACAAGACCCCCCTCTTGGCAATCGCTGTCCCTAAACAGAGATGATGAGTTCATCCTGTAGGTTTTAGACTGGGACATCATCCAGCCCTTATCAGCAACCAGCTTAAATATGGATGAGCTGGTATCACAGATGACACATGCCTTACCTGTAGAATAGGCCTACACAACAAAAGGCATACTGGAGCACTGCACAGCACATACCACTCTAAGAAATCATCAACCCCATAGGGGCAGTTGCCTACCTGCAATTGAGAGGTCTGCTCAATCAGACTGACTGGGGTTGAGCAGCAACAACAACAAGTCATATAAACTGTGGGAATGGCCCTGTTCCATTATTTTTTTTTTTTTTAAAGTATTGCATAGTTTTTTTTTTTTTTAACCATTCCCTAGAGGAGCAAAATCAGTAAAGGACCAATCACTTTCAAAGTCACACCCAAGTGGTTATGTCTTTATCTTTATTTATTTTTACGCAGCCTCAGTGTACTGTACCTGCTACTCGTTAATACAAAATTCACATGTGTGAAAGCTGAGCAAATAATAATTCTTCACTTAAAACTTATGAGAAAACTAACATTAAAATGGCTTAAAGTGACACAACTCCAGTATTACCTGTATGAATAAAACAATTATAAACTACTCACCAAAGACTCTCACTGAGCAAACAACAGTTGTATTTTATGCAGTGAGTAAGGGACCAAAAATCTCAAGAGCCCCCAAATCTTACTTGGGGGTTGAGGACTAAATTTCCGAGCTATTCTTTTTGAGATGTCTGGACACATTGTGACAAAGGTTACAGCAAGAAAGGAGAAAATTTATAAAAATCCACAACTGTATACTGATATCTGAAAAATTAATTATTTTGTTTAACCTGTTCAGGACAAGGATGTCTTTTTACATTTATTTTTGATAGTCATGCAATTTCACTCAGTTTTGGAGTGATACCATACTGAATGGGTTACAATAACCATCCCCTTCACTACAACCACATCTCTAATATTTTATAATTCTGTTGTACTCATCAATGAACTTATATTGTTAGGAAGACCACCTTTTAGTGAGGAGCTTATACTCATGCTTTAAATAAGTGTGTGTATGTGTGAATAAAGTACTATATCCCTGCTTTACATTAGAAGCATAGAAAGTTAAGGAAAGCAGTGTCCAGTGTCACTAAAAGAGTGAAGTAAATCTGACCAAGAGGTAACAGCCAATTTCATTTTACCTCCAGGGACCCAAGACTAGGCAATATAGTCCAGTACATTTAATGGGAGGCATCTCTTGGTGATCAGATTTTTGGAAGCCATCATTATGACTTGAGGCATTCTGACCACTAAACCATGCTGTCAAAAACATTGTAGGAAGTCCCCTCACATGTGAGACTTGTATATGTATTCCACATATGAGTAATCAAAATGAATGCAGAAGTTGAAGAAAATACAGAACTGGTCTGTCATAACCAGCCTCTTAGAAGCTGACCTAGCAAAAGATAAATACTGACAGAAGAGGTAGGAAAGAGTCCTGTGGCAGCACTCAGGTACTGTAGAAAGGTAAAGTTTGTGGAGACATTAAAACTGACAGATCAGAAGTTTAGCACCCTGGCCTCATCATGTAAGTTTTAAAGTGACTCTACTGCTGGATACTTTAAACAGCAGGTGGATAATTGTTGGGTTGAACTGTTAGAGAATGAGTTGATAGAACTAGGTATACAGCTTAGATCACTGCCAAATAACAAGGGAAAGCACTGGTGAAAAGACAACCTTAAGTTCATCACTGCTGGTAGTTTTAACAGAAAAACTGATAGTTTACAACAACCACAAAACAGCCAGAATGGTTACCTGAACGAAAGTGTAAATGAAGATGTAATTGGTGAATTTGGAAATTTAAAAACTGAAACCATACTCTTTCAATAACTTTCCTGGAATGGAAAAGGGTTGGTAAAAAAGAGGAATACTTGGCTGCCAAGCATAGGACTAGAAAAGAGGTTTACAGGGCAAACTCTGAGTCTCAGGGGCTTTTACTGGATAACTTAAGTACTGTGGAATGGAATCTATCTATCTATTGCCAGGCGCCTCAGTCCCGAACGGGGTGGCCACAAACAAATCACCTCCATGTCACTCTGTACCCTGCCATTTCACTACCCTGCTCCCAACTCACACCCCCCTCTTTCATGTACCTCTCCACTCCATCCCTCCATCTCATCCTCGGCCTACCCCTCCCTCTCCCCCCTCCACCTCACTCACATACACTCTTCTCGTTAGTCTTTCACTCTCCATCCTCTCCACATGCCTAAACCACCTTAACGTTTCTCCTAACGCTTCCTATCACGTCCACATCCACACCACAATGCTCCTTCACTTCCTCATTTGTTAGTCTGTCTCTCAATGTGACTCCACATGCTCCTCTCAAATAACTCATTTCCACTGCTCTCACTCTTGACTTCTGTCCTTCCAACAAGAAACCTTGGACCAGTGACCAAAAGTGGAATGGAAGAATGTGATATTTAAGGTGGCAAATCAGATGAAGAGGGAGAACAGGGATACGAGTATCATAGGCGAGCAGTGTGTGAAAAATGGTAAAGATTGTGGTGAACAGTGGGGATATTAAAGATGCCTGGAGGGACGATTATAACCAGTTGTCGAATGAGGAGTTTGACTGGAAGAGGGAAGGTTTGGAGCCAGCAGATCCAGTATTTGGCCCTTGATGCTGCTACTGTGAGTGGGCCAATAGGCAGGATGCAGGTGGGGAAGGCAATAGGTGTGTCTGGGTTAAATGATTAAATGTTGAAGGCCTCAAGAGATACAGGAGTGAGATTAGTTACAGACTTGATAAATACAATTATATATGAGTGTGTTGTCGCAGAAGATGAGTTGAAGAATGTAATTGTTAAAGTGTACAAGGAGAAGGGTGAATCCCTTGAAAGAAAAAATCAGAGGCATAAAGCTTTGGGATCAGATAATGAAGATAATGGAGAGTGTTCCAGAAGGTATGGTTAGAGAAAGAGTAAACACTGATGAGATGCAGTTTGGGTTTATGCCCAGTAAAGGGACCACTGATGCCATAATCATTGTTTGACAGCTTCAGGAAGAATATATAGAAAAGAAAAGGTTCTGTACTTTGTTTTTGCTGATTTGGCAAAGGCAATTTGACAAAGTTCCTAGGGAGGTGGTGAAGTGGGCAATGAAAAAGCTTGGGTGGAGTTGTTATGGCTATGTATGTGGGTGCTTGCAGCCAGGTAAGAATGAATGGAGATTTGAGTGATGAGTTTTCCGTTAATGTTGGTGTGCATCATGGGTCAGTCTTGAGTCCCTTGTTTATCATGGTACAAGCATACCCTGGTTTAACGATGTAATTGATTAGGTAAAACCCCATCGTTAGGCGGGGTATCATATAATGGGGTACTGTTAACATGTCATGTGGAGCATTTACCAGCCTTGGGTTTCCCCCCGAACCAAGCCCAAAACCCACCCAAATGAGCCCCAAATGAGCCAATCTAAATGGCCTAACAGCTCTCAAGGAGGCTAACCTAATCCTAACACCTGTAAATAACTCACTAAAACCAACAAATAAAATCTGAAAATCATCAAATATGCCTGGAAAAAATCAAGGTTGGTAAACTGTACCCCAAAATGACAATGTTCACCCCACCTGTGGCTAAAATATATTAATCTCAGTCTGAAAACAGTTTATAAATCAACTTAAACATGCAATTGTAGTCTAAAATATCATCAAAGTGGTCAAAAAAATTCAAAGCCCATCGTTAAACCAGGGTTTGGTTATCATTAGGCAGGGTACAGTGGTATTTCTGCCCCCATCATTAAGCCGGGGTATTGCATCTAGGGGTATTGTATATTGAGGTATTACTGTACTTGAAGCCCTCTCACGTGACTTTAAAAATGGATTCCCGTGGGAAATGTATGCTGATGACTTGGGTGTTGACTGCAGAGAATGAAAAGGCAATGGAAGATTTAGGAAGTGGAGAGAAAGTATCGGACACACAGGCTTGAGAGTAAATGCACATTATATTTGGGGCCGGTGGTGGAACTGTCACAGAAGAGGGAGAGTGGCCATGTGTGGTATGCCTAAAGGGCGTGAGAAGTAATTCCATCTTATGCAGTGTTTGTGATAAGTGGGTGCATAAGAGATGTAGTGGTATCAGAGGTAGACTGTGAGATAATGCTGATTTCATGTGTGCGGTGTATCAGGGAGAGCATGTTGTCAGGCATGAAAGGACTGATTTTGCTGGTGAGTCTCTTGAGTTTGTGGAAGAGTTTTGTTATTTGGGAAACATGTTATGTGCTGGAGGTGAGGCTGGCTCTGTGGCTAGAGTGAGGAGTGGTTGGAAGAAGTTCAGGGAGCTGTTGCCTCTCCTCTCATTGAGAGGGCTCTCCCTCTGTGCTAAGAGATTGTTGTATGCGGCATGCGTTACGACTGTAATGCTGTATGGTAGTGAGACCTGGGCAGTAAAGGAAAAGGATATTCACAGGCTCAAACATACAGAAATGACAATGTTTAGGTGCATGTGCAGTGCATCCTTGAGTGTGAGGCCTGGGGAGGCTTGGTTTATGATGGAAGAGTGAAGAGGTAGGATGGGACTGGAGTGTATTGATGTGATGAGGAGAGGTAGACTGAGATGGTTTGGGCATGTGGAGAGGATGGGGGATGACAACTGGGTGCAGAAAGTGAGAAGTGTTAATGTTCAGGGTTAATGTTAGGGGTAGGGTTGCGAGAGGTAGACCAAAAAAGACCTGGGACAAGGTTTCTGAATGCAACATCAGGGAAAAAAGACTGTATAGGGAGGCTGCCAGAGATTGAGCTGCATGGAGAGCAGCCATTAGGTGACCAAGGCTGACACATGCAAGCACGTTGGAGCCCTTAAAAACGAAATGAATAACTTTAGAGCTAAGAGGGAACTTTCCCTACAGCATCTTTACAGATGGTCTGATCGAACACTGACAGAGAAAAGGTGTACGTATGGACTCTTGATCAAAGATATAAGATGACTTCAAAAGCTCAGAATAGTCATCTTTCTTAAATACAGGCTGAAAGAGAGCAAACTTCCTATCTATCTACTACCTACAGCCAGATGCCATAATCTAGCAAGGGGTGGTCGTTTGTGAGTTAGTTTCGTTACTGGGAGGGGCACTAACCATCCACCAACCCACTTGTTGACACGTCGGGAACACGTATGGGTTGGTAAAAAAACAGTAGTTTCTCTAGCACAGTGTCAGCATGTGAACAAATTTCCATCCATCCATCCATCGTCCAATCCTACGTTGCCCCATGAGGAGCGTAGGAGCCCGGGGCTAGGCAAATTCAAGATGAAAGTGGCCAGCCTCACTCATCCCTGAGTGGCACTACATGAGCAATAAACCCCAACCACCCCTTGGATATAAACCTTCACCTGCTCGATCTGATAGGAGTGCTGTAATTACCCACTAAACTGCCAGGCACCAAAATTTGGTTATATGGTTACCACCAAGTGTAGTAAATAGTTTCCTGGTGTACCAGAAACCATTTGGCCTGTCACTCAGTGAAGAGTCACACAACAAGCAGAAGGAAGAGGAAAGAAAGACAGAAGAGGGAGCTTGTAAAAAAAAAAAAAAAAAAACCATCACAAGTCTTTTTGGTATCGGTGCCAGACACAACAAAGACTTCATTATTTAATATCATACATAAGTGTCCAGTAAATTAAGAGGAAAAGGAAAGAATACCACTGGAATCATTGCTGGTGATTAATGACCTAAGCACAACTGATCCTTATGCAAGGCGACAGCAACAGTAAATGAGTCATTGGAGCAGAAAAAATAGAAGTCATTTGTGAGAGTTTTTTTTTGTTTTTAAATAGGAAAAGAATGAGCTAAAATATGCACGGTCATCAAAGAAAGTGTGCACAAATGAATTGCCAGTTAGAAAAAATATATTTAGCAGGGTTACAGGTAGAAAAAAATGCGTGTACACACTTCATGGGCTAGCTGGTGATAGAACATAAGCTCCTTCAGCCCAAGCATGTTGTATATTTACTCTGGCTAAGCCCAGACAGTTTTCTTTAGCTTAGGTAGGATATCCCAGGGCTGTTAAGGTTAGAAACAATATCAGTAACTGGCTTGGGCATATCTCTTTTTAGTGTGGCTAACACTAAACAGTTTAATTCAGTATCTGTAAGATGTCCTCATACAATAGACAGCATAAATGCAGGTAACATTAAATGCAGCCTACTTGGCTTAAGCCAGAGGTTTAGAAAAAAGACTGCACATTTCCTTGCACAAGAGGATTAGCCTCATTACATGGAAAAAGACCAAGAGCAGAGTACAGGATTGAGTTTAAACATTTTGCCCACCAGGGCTTCTTCAAGAATAACACCAATGGACAACACTCCACAACTTAATCCAGTCTGAGTGGTACTCTAAACATGCCCTGTAAATAATCCTACACTACCAGATTCCCCTGGCAGCTGCTCGTTAGGAGAACTGCCAATAGCTTTACTAATATAAAAATCTTTATTTTGGTTAACATTATATACATCGGTTGTGATAGCGGACTTGAAACATCTATGTTTCACAGTGCTGTTTTCTTATTTAATCATTTTGGATTCTTTCCGTTTGGCATTATGGCTTGTGTCATTCCAGTGCTTAACAACTGCATTAGCCTATTCAGAAATATGCAATTATTGTTAAGAGGAGGTAAAGAGAGTTAGACAGGATGGTAAAGAAGTTAGTTGGGAAGTGAAAGATAAAAATGGTAGATTACTAGTGGAGAAGGGAGAAAAAGTGAGCAGATGGAGAGAGCACTTTAAGGAATTGTTGAACATAAAGAATGAAAGTAATGCAAGTATAAGTGGCTGGGGAATGGCAGGCAGGAGGGATGTGAGAAGAGAGGAAGAAATCAGTAGGATGGAAATTGTGGAAGCAATAAAGTAAGTTAAAATGGGGAAAGCCCCAGGAATTGATGGAGTGTGTGGTGAAATGCTGAAGCATGGGGGAGAGATAGTAGTAGAATGGATGTGGAAGATATGCAAATTAGCCTGGGAGGAAGATAGAGTCCCGAAGGATTGGATGACGGGTATAGTTATTCCCCTGTACAAAGTAAAATGGGAAAAAGAAGTGCATTGTAATCATAGGGGCATTTGCTTTCTTAGTGTAATAGGAAAAGTATATGGTAGGATACTTATTGACAGAGTCAGGGAAATAACAGAGGAATTAGTTGGAGAAGAACAGGGAGGTCTTAGGAAAGGAACAGGGTGTGTAGATCAAATACTCAATTTTGGATATTTAATGGAAAAGTTTCTAGAGAAGGGAAAGAAGTTGTATGCGGCCTTCGTGGATTTGGAGAAACCATATGACAGGGTGGATAGACAAGGATTGTGGAAAGTATCAAGAATATATAGAGTAGATGGGAAGTTGTTGAAGGCCATGAAGAGTATGTATGAGGGTGCTAAGGATGCAGTGCATGTGGATAGTGAAGTGAGTGAATTCTTCCATTTGAAGGCTGGATTGAAACAAGGACGTTTCATGTCTACATGGTTGTTCAATCTGTATATGGATAGTGTTCGTTTCGTTTTTTTGAAGGCTGCAACATGCTTGCATGCGTCAGCCTTTTTGGATTGGAGCGTGTAGCATTTTATGACCGGATGCCCTTCCTGATGTCTACCAATGACCCTTGGGTGGATTCGATCCTCCGACCCTACGGCCAGAGCGGGGCGCTCTAACCCACTGAGCCACGGCTGCTACAAAAGCTGTTATAAAAGAGATACCAAGGTAGGGCAGTGGATGTTGGAGTGGCCCTAGTGAGAGAGGGCAGTGTTTGGAAACTACCAGTACTGTTGTTTGAAGATGATACTGTGTTAAGTGAAGACAATGTTGTTAAGTGAAGACAAAGGGTCCTTGCTTGGTGGATGAGTTTGGGAGAGTGTGTAAGAAACGGAATCCAAAGGTGGATGTAGGGAAGAGTGAAGTGATGGTCTTTGAGAGAAGTGAAGTTTGAATGTACAGTGAGGTTGGATAAGGAGGAAATGAAAAATGTGAGTGCATTTAAGTACTGTACTTGGATAGTGTGATGAGTAAGGATGGAAGTTTAGAGTGTGAAGTGCTTGAAAGGGTACAACAGGGAAGAAAGGTTGCTGGTTCCTTGAAAGCAGTGATAAGAAACAGGGAAGTGAGCATGGAAGTGGAAAAACTACTATATGACAGTATTGTGATACCAGCTCTAACGTATGGAAGTGAAGTTTGGACGTTGTTGGAGGGACAGAAGTCAAGAGTGAGAGAAGTGGAAATGAGTTATTTGAGACAAGCACGTGGAGTCACATGGGCAGACAGACTGATAAATGAGGAAGCGAAGGACCTTTGTGGTGTGGATGTGGATGTGATAGGAAGTGTCAGGAGAAAGACACTAAGGTGGTTTGGCCATGTGGAGGGAATAGAGAGTGAGAGACTGAAGAGGAGAGTGTATGTGAGTGAGGTGGAGGGGGTGAGAGGGAGGGGGAGGCCAAGGATGAGATGGAGGGATGGAGTGGAGAGGTATATGAAAGGGGGGTGTGAGCTGGGAGCAGGGCAACGAAATGGTGGGGGACAGAGCGACATGGAGGCGATCTGTTTGTGTCCACCCCTTACAGAATTAAGGTGTCTGGCAATAGATAGATAGATAGGAGATTTGACATATGCCTTAATGCCAACTGGAAAGAATCTAAAATGATAAGTAGGAAGATAATCCTATGAGACATAGATATTTTGAGTCTACATTCATAGCTAATATGTAATCATCAGCCAAAATAGTGGATTCTTTATGTAGGTGAAGCCATTGGCAAGTCTCCTAATGAGGAGACATTTAGGGCAATCAAGTAGTGCAAGATCATTTACATGTGTTTAGGTCACCACTCAAGCTGGACATTATTCAAGAAGAGTGTCATCCACTGGTGTTATGGGCAAAAAGTCAAAATACTGTAAATTGCATCCTGTACTCTGCTGTTGGCCTTTCTCTGTATACTGAATATTGTTGCAGCTTTCACTGCTGCATACACAGGGTAATCCCCATATTAAGTTATGCACTAAAAAAAGGCTCCCACCAATGGATACAGTTCATTCCACGAAAAAATTTAAAGAAGCAAAGCTTATGAGCATCCCTTCTGAAGTGGCAGTGCTGCCATCATATTTACCCAAAATCTAATTCCCACCTAAAAGATGAGTGAGGTAGCTTCCAGAAACAGAGAAACACAAAGCACATAGGCAGAAACACTGAACAACATCTCCAATGAAATGAACCACTTGGCATCATTCAAGCCTTCAAAATCCTGGCTGTACATATGTAACATTATGAGATACATTTATTCTATCATCCAACAACTTAAAAATGTCAGTTACTGATAGAATTTGACGGCTGTAGTCTTGAACTGTGAGCAGGCGTTCACCTTGCCCTATCCGTATCTTTTGGTAATCTTAATGCACGAAAGAGAGAGCGTTCCCTGGTGAACGGGAGAGGATTACCACAAAGCAGTACTAGAATTCGCGGGGAGTCACATAGCACCCCTTTGCATGCCCCTTCATCATATTATTGCAGCCTTGTGCAAAGAAAACTATGTAGAATTTCAAGCACCCAGTGCTGTGTGCGTGATGGGAAGTTTAATTTAATGATAAAAACATCGTGTAAAGAAAAAAAATAAGTATTATTTTTATCATTTTGAAGGACTTCACCGCTTCTCCGGAGATGGTTAATTTACGATGAGACGAAAACAAAGATGAGGTACTGTATTCACTACTACTTCATTCTTCACTAACTGCCAAGCTGTTTATCAGATATGGTGCATGTTACTTGTATAATTAGTTTGATTACTTCATGAAATAATTCCTACAGTAATGAATGGCCAAGTACTACCTAAACAGATGAATCGTGCACAGCCAGTTATTTGAATCATGAAGTCTCGAGTTTGCGTTCGGTAAAATAGAGAGTTGGCTTGCAGTCCCGAGGGACCCAGGTTCGAATCCTCGCTGGGGCAGGGAACAGTTTAAGGATTTGAATTTCATTAAATCAGGCTTTACTGATCTACCAGAAGACCCGCCGACATGTCGTAAAAATAACCCCGCTAATACCAATACACCAGTCCTGTATGAGACAGCCCTAGCATGCATTCAATATGGACGGTGGGTGTTAGCGCCGAAGTGGTGACATGTAGAGGTGTATGGTATGTAGGAGGACGACTGGGCCTTGATAGCAGGCTGTAAAGCCTATGCCCAGAGTCGGACACAAAAAAAAAAAAAAAAAAAATTAAA
>JAGKTI010006440.1:0-23861 GCA_018397915.1 Birgus latro
ACACACACACAGACACACACACACACACACACACACACACACACACACACACACACACAACTTACACACTACCTAACTCATCTACTATTCCTTCAAGTTCCTGCCAGCAGCTCAACGCCTCTGGAGCAAGTGAGTTATCCATATTTTGTTGATTTGTACATTGACCTTTTTCTACATTTCTATATTTTTTTTCACAAATAAGTATTGTTTTTTACATATACACATATGAGATGGAAGAAAGTTCAGCTTTAGTATCAGTACCTAGCAAAAAGACTAGTGGAAATGTTGAGTTACTGAGAGCACTATCAAATAGCTTATGATATTTCACGTGTATAATTTGAGTAAAAAATAATAATAATAATAAAACGTAACGAGCGAAAATACAGTATGTAAGTATTCGTGAGGCAGGGAAATTGAGTGTTTTTATCTCGCTTGCGGTCGAGGAAGAGTGTTCTATCTTTGTCATCTATTTACTCCAAAATTATTGAACGTATCGATTTCCTGTAAGAACCATGATAAAGGTCAGTGAATTCTACGTATGTCCAGGACATAACTATGTAATTTCTCTAATGAAAAGTTGTGGTTACGTAGGCAGTTATTGTGAGTGCATGACGAAAGTGCACCGCAGCTGCAAGTACCCTGTAGTTTTTTGCGATTTACTCGGAAACTATGAGGCGTATCAAAACAAAAAGGTATCAGGAGAAAGTTTATGAAATTCTACATAAGATTATGTAATAAAACCATAAGGTGTGCGAGAAAACTTCTGCAGTATACCTCCCTGAACAAAAATCAATTTTTTTACAAAAATGGTTTTTAGTTTTTGGCTATTTTCTCAAAAACTACAAGTCGCATCACAACCGGACATACCTCATTAGAAAGACAATGAAATTCTCTATCAAAACTTATAATAACATTTTTCTGTATGATGGAATTCACTCGAACGACGATATTGGGAAGTGAGATCAACGTTCCAAAATGTTTATTCACGGCAGCCTAGTGTACTTTTATTCGTATTTTTCAGTTTTTTCTTTTGGCTTATCAGCTAGAACAAACATCAGCTAATAAGATGATGTGAGTTTCAGGGCAACATTTTGAGGTTTGGGTGGCGAAAATGAGGAGAAAATACGTGTAATTTGCGTACCACGGGCTGCTAGCGGAGCACTCGGTGGAGTAAAATCGTGAGCCGTGAAACTTAATAAAACTTACCGTGTGCGAAAGGGTTAAGAACTCACATCAAAATGACCAAAGTTTACCCTCTTTATCTTGTCCAGTATCCTCTCACAAAGTAAATGCCTCAATTTGAAACTGAATGATAGTGCTTTGTATTAATGCTAAATTTATTTTAGTGTAGCTTAGTTTAGACAAGTGTTGTTGTTATTTATCATCCCCATTCTGTCTGGCTGAGCAGACCCATTAACTGCTGGGAAGCAACTGCCCCTGCAAGACTGTCCTATGCAGTGAACCAGTGTTCCCCTGTGGTTACAGTGCCTTGCCATAGTGAGGTGTGGGGAAAAGTGTGGAGGTTTGATTCATGGTTGGATACCACATTTGCCTCTCTCAATTAACAGGGGTGCCATAGCAGGCTCCACTTCACCCCATAATTTGATTATATGTTGCCACCCAGCATAGTAAATGGTTTCCTGGGTTACAGGAACCCATTAGACTTCTCAGTCAGTGTAGAGCCACCCAAAGTAAAGAAGAGTTGTTAAAACAGGAAGGAAAGGGATAAGTAGCAAGAGAGGAGGGCAGACACAGAGGTAGAATAAGAAAGAGAAAGGAAGAAGTAATCAATATCATATCAAGTGAGTGGATGATGGTTGTCACTACCTCCTTAGATAAGTGTTAATGTAGAAAAGAAGTGTAAATCCTTGCCAGAGGCAGTGTCAGTAACACTATGACCTTGTTGATTGGGAGGCTGTAAGACTTTTTTTTTTTTCCTCTCCTCAGGTCCATAAATCATCTGAGTGTGATTTGTGCATTATGGATGTTATTCTTTCAGGTGTGAGAACATACATTCTGTATCTTACCATCATCCTATAGGAAAAAGGACAGTCCTGTCTACAAAGAATTGTATTGTTTATAAAGGCTCCAGTGTGCTCACATGCATCGGCCTTGGTCATCTAATGGTGGCTTTCCACGCTGCTGAAACTCTGGTAGCCTCCTTATTCAGTCCCTTATCTCTGAGGTCACACTAACCTCATCCCAGGTCTTTTTCGGTTTGCCTCATGCAGCTCTACCCCTGATGTTCACACTTCTCACCTTCGGCATCTAAGTGTCATCCTCCATCCTCCCAAAAAGTGGTTTTCAAAAAGTACCAACACCAACTAACCCCGGAATTGCATTATTTGTACGCTTCTGCCTGTTAAATCTGCTCTTATACTAGAAACAGCTACATATGCTCCAAATGCACTAAGCTCTCTCACACTAACTCCTCTGCTAAATGCATCTTCTTCAACATTATTTCTTTCTCTTCCTTTCTTCTTTTCTGCTGTGATGACTTTGCTGCTATTTTTAAATGAAAAAACTGAAATATTGCTCAAGCCTTTGCTTCTCACTCAGCCGAGAATGATTCTGATGCTGTTCCTCCTCCTCTCCTTCCTTGTGACTTTCTTCATGCCTGCAATGAAAATTTCTTCAGAAGATGTATTTTCTTGCTTCCCTGATTTGATATTAAAGTTTTGTCCAGTCCCAACAAGATCCCTCTTGTTGTTTTCAAAAACAATGATTCTGACTCCCTGCATAAAACAAAGTCGTTTGCCTTTGTGTGTCAACTTGCACCTTCCCCTCAGGATGGAAGTTTGCTCTCATTCAGCTTGTCCCATTGAATGGTGACCATTTCACTATCACCCTATTGCTGTAGCCTCTTGCATTTCCAGAGTCTTTGAATCTTATCGTCAATAGGAGGACTCTGAAGCACCTCTTCTCTCATGGCCTTCTGTCCAACCATTACTATGAGTTTTGTTAGGGGTATTCCACTGCCAGTGTTATCATACTTCTTTCAGATTCTTGGTCATCCTCCATTTTGAACTTTGGTGAAACCTTTGGCATTGCATGGACATCTCAAAGGTCTTCAGCTGGCCTAAATCTTTAATTTCCAAAGTGACCTCTTATAGTTTTTATCCATCCGTCTAGTTCTTGATCTCTGACTTCCTGTGTGGCCGCTCTGCAGGATAGCTGGTGTTGTAAATGGCTGCTATTCTTCTTTTAAATCTTTCAGTTATGATACTACTCAGTGCTTTGTCCTCTTACCAGCTGTCTGTCTACTGTTCTCCACCATTCATTTTTTCATCTTCTCACAACATTCACCATAACAGTTACAGTACTTCAACAGCCACAACACGAGGCTGTAGGACGCCAGGTATCTGGCTTGTCCATAATTGTCCTTGGAGTAAAAGAAACCTTGATATTTTTAATGTACCACAAATTCAGTTCCTCCATCTTTCAATCCATCAAAGCCTCTCACAAAAATATTGAACTATACCCAGCGCATGAAAAAATCACATTACTTTTGAAATCGCTTCTCAGAGATTTGACGTGCTAAACAAACTATACTGTACTTTCATAACACCTGTGCAGTTGCTTAATTTGTACAGAAGCTTTATTCATCCCAGTGTGGAATACAGCTCTAATTGTGAGTGTGTATGTATTTACCTAATTGTATTTATCTAATTTTGATATACAGGCTATGAGCTACGCTCGTTGGGTCTCGTCTCAATTTCTCAATAAGTCAAATTTTGCTTTAAACTCGTGTAAGTTTGTAGACTGGACGATCTCATTGTCCAGGCTATTCCACAAGTCTATGCATCTATAAGGAAAGCTGTATTTCTTGATGTCCTTCAAGTAGCTTGGCTTCTGTAGTTTCATTCCGTGTCCTCTTGTTACTCTCTCATCGCACACAAACAGATTTTCTTTGTCAGTTTTATCTACTCCTATCATGGTCCTGAACACTGCAATCATGTCGCCCCTCTCTCTCCTTTTCTGTAAGAAAGGCAAGTCCAGCTTTTCCAGCCTCTCTCTGTACGACAAATTGCCAGACTGGAGACCATCTTGGTTGCTGTTCTTTGTATTCTCTCAATCTTGTTTATATCTTTCTTTTTGTGTGGAAACCACACTACTGCTGCATATTCTAACCTGGGGCGGATCATGGCCACTATAAATTTATTCATCATCTCATCCATGTAATGAATGCCACTCTTATATTAGGCAAGAGTTTATATGTCTCTCTAACTATCTTATTTATGTGTTTTTCAGGTGACAAACTGTCCTGGACCAGCACTCCCATTCTTTCTTTTTTGCTTTTCTAATTGGTTCATTACCCATCAAATAATTCAGTGATGGCCTCTTGGTACTTTTACCTGTTTCCAATATTTTACATTATTTTGCATTGAATTTCATTTCCCACATCTGGCTTCAATCATGTGTCCTATTCAGATCCTCCTGCAGCATTTTACAGTCCTCTTCAACCTCTACCTTTCTCAAGATCTTTGCATCATCAGCAAACAGACTTGCATAACTGATCAATCCAGCTACCATATCATTTACGTAAATCAAGAACATTACTGGTCCAACACCGAGCCCTGTGGGACACCACTTGTTATTTCCCTCCTTCCAGATGTCCTGTCCTTTATTACTGTCCTCATTTGTCTGTCACTCAAAAAGTCTCTCATCCATTCCAGGAGGCATCCCTTCAGTCCTCCGATATGCTCTAATTTCCATATTAGTCTCTTACGGGGTACCTTGTCGAAGGCCTTCTCCAGATCTAAATACACACAGTCCACCCACCTTTCTCTCTCCTGTAGTACGTTAATATCTCTTGAGTAAAAGCTCAACAAGTTGGAAACACTATGACCTTTCACTTCTGAATCCAAACTGACTTTCAGTCAAAATATTCATTGCTTCCAGATATTTTATCCATCTATCTTTCAGGATTCTCTCACACAAATTTGCGACCATGCTGGTTAGGGACACTGGTCTATAATTTAGGGGTTTTTCCTTGTTACCTCCCTTATAAATTGGTACCACATTAGCCCTCTTCCATTCCTGAGGCACTTTCCCCTCTTCCAGAGAACACATAATTTAATTTTGAGTCTCATCCGCCAGTTGTTCTCTGCATTACTTCAGTACCCAATTAGAGATTCCATCTGGTCCTGGGGCTTTCCTTACATTTTGAGTTTCCAGTAATTTATACACTTCCTGCATTTCCACTTTTATTTCTTCTATCACTACATTTCTAAGCACTCTCTCCCCCTTCAAAAACTCCTTTCATTAATGAAAACCGATTGGAAACATTTGTTTATTATTTCAGCTTGCATTGCTGCATCTTTGTAGACCTCTCCTTCTACTTTCAGTTTGGTGATTCCTTCCTTTTGCTTCAATTTACCATTAACAGATCTATAAAACAATTTGGGTTCATCCTTACATTTGTCAATTATACCTCTTTCAAAGTTCCTTTCTTCTTCTCTGCGTATCCTTGTTTGTTCATTTCTAGTTCTTTTATATTCTTCCTTTGTTCTATTATTACCTCTCTTTCTCCATTTGTTGCACACCATGCCCCTCTCTTTTTTTGCTATCATACACCTTCTATTAAACCACTCCTTTTCCCTGTTTTCTTTACTCTTGGCACATATTTTTAATTATAGAGGTCTAGAAATATATCCCACTTCCTCTGTATCTCTCTTGTTTCTCTGAATTTTCTCCAATCCACATTCGAAAAATTTTCTCAATTCTGCAAAGATTGCTTTCCCAAAGTTGTATCTTCCTTGCCTATAAAGCTTGTCTTTTGGCACCACATTTCCTATTATAATCTGGAACTCAGTGACCACATGATCACTTTTTCCTATTGGACACAGATATTTCAAAGATTCAATTACATCAGGTTCTTTGGTTAGCAGTAAATGTAGTCTTGCTTGTGTGTCATCACCTCTGAATCTTGTCCTTCTTCTTTGACCCACTGGGTCATTACATTATTCATTGCTATATTTAGCAGTATAGGTCCCTACGAATCATCACTGCCTCTTGAGTCCCATTCCTCCCAGTTCACCTCTTTACAATTAAAATCAGCTATCAGAATTATGTTGTTTCTTTTCTGAATCACCTTCTGTAGATAGCTAACCATGTCTTACAACATCTTCTGGTATTCATCGTCATTATATGCCCTTTTCTTAGGGGGAACATATACCACTGCCATATCTCTCTTACCATTCTCCCCAGTTTCCAGTTTCATATTTATCATTTCAGCCCTACCTTCTCCCATTTCCACCATATCTACGTTTATGTTGTCTTTCACTGCTGTCATCACTCCTCCTCCCGTTTTTTCTTTTCTGTCTTCTCCACAATTTGTATTTACCATCTCCCGTATGAATATCAATATCTTCTTTCAACTTAGTCTTAGCAAAGCACGTAACATCAGGTTTATGTACCCTCAAAAAATCTTTGATTTCTAACCTTGCCGATATAAAACATCAATATTGGTATACACCACTTTCAAACTTTTTTCATTGTTTTTTAAACTCTCTTCTCTTCTTCCCTCCATCAGTACTACTATCTCAGTTTCTGATCCATAACTCTCCAATAGAACATTGCCTTCTTTTCCTCCATTCTCTGTTCATTTTTTACCTTTGCTTCCTTTACTAACTCCTTTATTTTAGCTCTTTCTTCCTCATTTGCATCTCTCCTTATACAAACATTTTTTTTGTCTGATAATTTCCATGTTCTACTGAAGATTTCATTCACCATTTCTTGGCACTTAAACTTTACCTTCAATGGCCTCGCCCCTCCTTCCTCGCACTTTTCTAACCTAAACACTTCTTCAGTCTCTTCTTGAACTTTGTTGTTACCCTCCATAACTACTGATATTATCTCTTTAACCTTTCTCAGTTCTTCTCTTTCGGATCTTACTGTCATACGTTTTTCTTTAACTCCTGAAATTATAACACATTTTTCTTATCTGCTGCATCCTTGACCAAAAATTCTCTACTTCTCAGTACCCTAACCACTTCCTTCTCCACCTTTTCCTTGCTTTTTTGTTCTATAATCAATTTTAGATTTACATTTCCTTCCTCCTGAATTTTCTTCCACCCCTTATGTTGCTCCTTTATTTCCTTAATATGCCCATCTTGCATCCTTGATTTTGATTCATACTCATCTAGTTTACTTTTCATTCTGTCCCTTTCTTCTTCCAGCCTCTTATTCTCCCTCTTGAGCTGTTTTATTCCATTTGATGCAGATTCATTACTCACCTTTAATTCTGACTTCTTTTTCTTGTTCATACTATGTGTGCAGACTTTTTCCAGTTTATTCTGTAGGACATTGATCTCTCTTCTTGCTCTAAGGTCTGTTCCTGCAACTCTCTAATTACTGCCCATACCTTTTTTAACTTCTGGACATTCCTCTCCGCCATTTTCTCTACTCCTGCTACTCTTGTTTTGTTCAGCTTAGTACTTCCGTTTCCTACATCATCTTCGGGGAAGCCCACAAATTCCCCTTCACCACCTGTTGTAAACAATCCTCCATCCCTCTCCGCGATGATGCCACCATATGGAAACTCTTTTTTCACTGTATCTTGTATCTTTATGGCTGAAACCTGCATTTTTTCAACTAATATCTGATGGGACCACCACTTACACACTCATTCACATAATCACAATAGGCTGGTCTCCTTTTCGCCACTGATTCAGCAATTATTTCCCCTTGATCCAGGAGCAACTCCGTCAATGCCACCATATGGAAACTTTCTTTTTTTCACTGTATCTTGTATCTTTATGGCTGAAACCTGCGTTTTTTTCAACTAATATCCGACGGGACCACCACTCACACACTCATTCACATAATCACAATAGGCTGGTCTCCTTTTTGCCACTGATTCAGCGATTATTTCCCCTTGATCCAGGAGTAGCTCCGTCTCCATCGGCGACCCGTATGCACACATTCATGCATGTGCATGTGTGCTTGTATTGAAGGGAGGGGGGGCTCCCCCACATGTAGCTTTTCTAAATGAGATAGAGGCAAAGGTTTTTTGTCTTGACAGCTCTCCTCCATATAATGATACCCTTGAGTGTCTCTCACTCTTCACTGCTGTGTTACATCTCTTTCCCTATAATGTTGCTGTTTCAGTAGTCACCACTCACTTAAGCAGTGTGATCATATCCCTCATCATTTAGTAATGCACTCTTTACCTGTTTTCTGTCTGACAACCCAAAGAAAGATTTAGTCCTTCATTTATGTAACTAATCAAATCTGGAATGGTCTTCTTCAGTCTTTATTTCCTCCTCCCTATGGCCTTCAGTGTTTTAAACTAGTCTGTCTGGGCTTTTTGAAATAATCGATCTTGATTTAATTCGTTTGTTCAGTTTTTTCTAGGAAGATTAATTTTGTGCAGGCTTTTGTCCTTTAGCCCCCCCTTTTTTTTTTTTCTCCATTAAAGAAATTACCTTACATTTATACAGATTGACTAAAATGATAACTGTAAATGACTAGGGTGGGAAAGGAGGCCCAGATGATGATGATGGTGATGTTGATGACTAAAGTAAAATGAGAGTTTTGGGCAGAAAACTACTTCTCTTTTCAAGAGAAATATGGTGACTTCACTGTACAGTTTCCTTGTTGCAAGAGTTTCTTAGTGCTAGAGCACTTGAGATGGAGGAGATTGTTCATGAGGCATTGTTTTTATCTTGATACGTGTTCCTAGAAAGATCAAGAAGGTTTTCTCTGGATCTTCCCATCACATGTCCATGGAATATTTTGTAAGAGTGGTAGCAGATAATGATCAATATCAACATCTTTTTAATGGTTATTTTCTCTTTTACCACAGTACAGCAGCTTTTGAGTGAGAACAGTCCCATTCAAAATTCCCTGGTGGTAGCAGTAGGAGAAATGGCCAGACAGAGTGCCCTGCCACTAGAACCTGGTGCAGAGGAAGACTCTTCAAACAAAGTTACATCTTGTGCCTTAATCAAATTCCTTGTCAAGATCTTCAACAACAAGAAACTTCCATCAAAAGTATTGAAGTATTTTTTTTTTTTTTTATAAATCATCTACAGTTATGTACAGTATACTTGTCTGTTAAAGCAAGGTACTTGATTACATTACTGTCATACTTATTTAATGTGGAGACTTATTTTTCATTTTATTAATGACATAATGATTTTAGTTAGCTTAGGGTAGATTTTGTCTTTTAGACCTGCAGTGTGAGTTATAGCCTTAATAAACCTTTCAGTATGAGAGGCCATTCCTAAGTGAAATAAAAGAATGTGGTAGCAGCAACAGTAAACCAAAAAGAATGTCTCCCAGATTGAAGGGGTAAAGATACAGATATATTTTTTCAGGTCCGAGAACAAGCAATTTCTACTTGTGGGTACCTGTGTGTTGGCCAAAGGGATTTTCCTCACAAAGGAAAAATTTTTGAAGGTCTTCTAACCTTGGCCAAAGAGGTAAGAAGCAGTAGCATTATTCCTCTGTGGCTTAAAACTATACCATATTTCAGTAATACTGTAATGACAGTGTTGATAAACTGACATTTTGTATTTATACAATAGTATACTGTATGTATATCTTTCCAGACTAATGAAATTGAAATTCATTTTGCTGTGGGTGAGTCCTTGGCTGACTGCGCTCTTGGCAGTGAATCCCCTTCAGGCAGGAACCTGTGGACTGAGGAAGACCCACTGAAGAAGACAGCTGATGTGGCAGAGGATGATGAAATGGGGGTGATGTCATTTTCTTTGCAGTTTGATGGAGTTAATGAAGTCATTCATATTTAGCTCTGATGTATAAGGATACAGTAATGTAAAGCAGTGTAAAAATAGAGCCTGTATCCTAGAAATGCTCAGTCAGTCCTTGAGTAACACGATTTTGTACTTACATGGTCAATATAATGCGACAGGTCACGATCAACCCAGGGAAATCTTGAGCTTACGAGAGAAGTGTCAGCAGACCAGGTGATGCAATTTGAATGTCACGTGCAGTGACATCACCCGCCAGACTTGCCATGATTGGCCAGGTAACATCCGCATATGTAGTAACTGAAGTGAAACTGCATAAAATAATCACTGTTCTGGCCGAGATTTGAGCTCAGGCCCTCACGCTTGTATCGCGCGCACGTTACCACTGAGCCAAAGAGAGGGTTCCCACTTTGCCTCTGGGCAATGCGGGCTTTTATACACCCCATTACATCACTCTTTTCTCCTCCTGGTGATTAATTTGTTCAGTTTCGCTCTCCCACATGGTAGTGTAGCATTGGAGGCCACCACCGGGATGTAAGGCTGTCAACACGACATATGACCCTCATGGCCCTAACCTCTCATCCCACACCGCTTCCGACCAATGTAATAACTGAAGTGAAACTGAATAAATTAATCACTGTTCTGGCTGAGATTCGAACTCAGGCCCTCGCACTTGTATTTTGCGCACATTACCACTGAGCCAAAGAGAGGATCCCCACTTTGCCTCTGGGCAATGCGAGCTTTTATACACCCCATTACACATATACCTTCGACGATGTCAACTCCTTAGTTTCTGACCTGGATATCAAAAAAGGATTTGACTTAGATGTTGAAGATGGAAGTGCAGGAGCATCATCATCTTAATGACAACAATAACATTGAGGGTGGGGAGCAGGGGGATAGTGCCGGGGAGCCATGCATCAGCAACATGCAGGTACCCAGCCTAACTCCTGCTACTGTATTTTATTATGTACAGTAGTGACACGGTATTTCCAATTTTCTTGCTAGAATTTAGTGTTGACTAGATCCTTTGCTTTTTTTTTTTTTTTTTAATAGATTAGCATACGGTATGTAGTGGGCTTTATTAAAAATGTTCATAAATAGGAGGTTCCGTTATTGTTATCATGGTCCTGAACACTGCAATCATGTCGCCCCTCTCTCTCCTTTCCTCTAAGGAAGGCAAATTTAGCCTTTCCAGCCTCTCTCTGTACGGCAAATCTGCCAGACTGGGGACCATCTTGGTTGTTGTTCTTTGTATTCTCTCAATCCTGGTTATATCTTTCTTTTTGTGTGGGGACCACACTACTGCTGCATATTCTAACCTGGGGCGGATCATGGCCACTATCAATTTTTTCATCATCTCCTTATCCATGTAATGAAATGCTACTCATATTGGTCAAGAGTTTATATGTCTCTCTCACTATCTTATTTATGTGCTTTTCAGGTGACAAACTATCCTGGACCAGCATTCTCAAATCTTTCTTTTCTCTCACTTTTCTAATTGGTTCATTACCCATCAAATAATTCAATGATGGCCTCTTGGTACTTTTACCCATTTCCAATATTTTACATTTTTTTAGTTGAATTTAATTTCCCACATCCGGCTCCAATCATGTATCCTATCCAGATCCTTCTGTAACTTTTACAGCTTGAATCGCAACATCACTGTCATTTGTATTTACCCTTTTGTTTTTTGTTAATGCCATTTTAATACCATTTGTGGTCTTAATTACAATATACTGTAGTTATATCTCTTTCAGTGTTTTATGTAATGGTGGGTATAAGTAGGGGGTAATTTTTGTGGGGTATGGTGGTAAGAAGGGGTAAAAATGAGAGTTTTGGAAAGTGGCCAGACTACATTGTACCATTATTCACCCAAACATATTGTGTGAATAACATGGGTTTGAGTACCATGGTCTGTGTCCAGTTTATATTGTCCGTGTTACTCAAAGACTGACTGTATTTCATGATATGTACATGAAAGTTCTTTCTATTAACCTGTATTTCATGATATGTACATGAAAGTTCTTCCTATTAACCTGAAGTAATTTTGTGTGGCAGTAATCATAGTTCAGTGCTGTATATCATTGTTTTTAAGTTTTACAACTTCCCACACCTGTAGTTAGTTGTTCTGCATCAAATGAAAAGCAACTTTAGCTGCACTTAACCCCTTCAGCCTGAGGATGTCATTCATACATTACTGTTGCCATCTCCAGATGATTTTATTCTGTCTGAGAGTATTTTTGAACTGGGGGAGTTAGATACAGTTAGGCCCAAGTATACTTTTTTCACTGTGTGATAAATCACTGTAATTATGAACAAAAAATTAGACCCAGTTTTGCGATAAAAGTGTTCAGGGAATTGTTATCTCTCATGACATTGAAAGGGCTCTCCCTCTGTACTAAAGGATCTTTGTATGTGGCTTATGCTAGGAGTGTAATGCTGTATGGTAATGAGACCTGGGCAGTAAGGGAAGAAGATATTTATATGCCCAAACGTACGGAAATGTCAGCGATTAGGTGAATATGCAGTGTGTCCTTGAATGCGAGGCCTTGGGGGACAAGATTTATGATGGAGAAGTTGAGAAGAGGATGAGACTGGTATGTATTGGTGTTGTGATGAGGAGGGGTAGATTGAGATGGTTTGGGCATGTGGAAAGGGTGGGGGATGACAATTGGGTGTAGAAAGTGAGAAGTGTGAACAGTGGGGGTGGGGTTATGAGAGACAGACTGAAAAGACCTGAGATGAGGTCATAAATGTGACCCCAGGGATAAGGGACTGAATAGGGAAAACGCAAGAGATCAAGCAGCATGGAAAGCCGCCATTAGGTGACCAGGCCAATGCATGCAAGCATGTTAGACCCTTCATAAATGAAATAAAATGAAACATGGTGAATTGATTTTGAAATTCTCAAGAATGATAATTGTGATGACTGCGCACAGGAGTCCCATGCATACACGGTGCCTCCCACGCAAACCGACAGCCAAATGTT
Organism: Birgus latro; assembly: GCA_018397915.1. Lineage (NCBI taxonomy): Eukaryota > Metazoa > Arthropoda > Malacostraca > Decapoda > Coenobitidae > Birgus > Birgus latro. The sequence goes on from JAGKTI010006440.1 coordinate 12,712, forward strand.
TGAGCCATTATGGCCATCCAGTGTTTACATTCACTATGATTGTCTACTTTTGGTTCCATTTTGTTTGTGCAAGGCCATTGAAACACCATTGCTGTTGCCAAATAACAGTGCATCTGCATAACAAATAGTGCAGTGTTCAGTATTAAATGAGGTGATAACTTTTTGTGTGAAAAGTTGTAACTTGTGACTATGGCATATCAGTTAGAGCCAGGATTCCGAGGAATTGAATGATGAGTGAATGGAAGCGTGGCCCATTGGATTTGGCAAACTTGGGCTGTCTGGATGTTGCTACTCCTCATCTTGCTCTAGGGTGGGAAAGGAGGTCTGGATGATGGTGATGTGACTTTGAAATCATGTTGCTGTCCTTAGTGGAAAATGTGGTGCTACTGTGGGTGCCAAGGGCAAGGCCCCCTCCACCCCCACTTTTTGTTTTCAGGTTACATTATTATAGGCTTCTTCTAGTCCCCATTAAACCCATTATATTGACCCTGCTGTACGTGAAATTGCCATGCGATGGGTTTTCACATGATGCAGTATCATTGTGAAGCAAGGCATGACTGCACAGCCTTCATTAACATCCTAGGTATTAGAGATTTTAACAGTTAAATAAAATGTGTAGAAGTGGCAAGAATAAATTAAGTTACGGTAATGCATCATCATAGTGAAGTGGCTAACTTCCCTGTACAATTGCAGTGGCATTGAGGTTACCATCTTATTACAGCCAGTAGTTTAGCTGATGAGAGAGGTGCTAGAAGTCACTGAGCTTTTAAAGTGTGAACAAAGCTTTTGTAATGGATTCATTTAATCCAGAGATGATTCCAAATATGTGGGGATACTGTGAGGCACAGGTTGATGCGCTATCGTCATCATCATCATCTTCATTTTTCGTCCTTCTGTTCCCATTTTCAAATTGGGGTTGGACGTGTGATGGCTTTTCTCCACTGATTCCTGTCCTGGATTAAATCTTCTCCAATACTCAGTCTCCCCATATCTTGCAGTACAACACTTTTCCAGGTCTTCTTAGGTCTTCCTGGCAGTCGATGTCCCACCACTTCCAGTTCCTCTGCTATTCTCACACAGCTTCCTTCCTCATTCCTCCTCACGTGACCAAACCACCTAAGCCACCTCTGCCTCAAGATGATATCGAGATCCTTCACCCCGCATCTTCTGGCTACTTCTTCACTCAAAACTCTGTCCTCCCGTCTCACTCCTGCCATGTATCTTAACATTCTATGATCAGTATTCCTCAGAACATTCGTCAGTCTCTCTTTTGAAGCCCATGTTTCAGCACCATATATCAATACTGGTCTAATGCAGGCCTCATATATTTTACTTTTTTGTCTCAGTGGTATGTGTTTATTGACCAGTAGGCTAGCTCTTTCCTTCCACTTTAACCATGCTGATGCCACTTTTGTTCTGACTGATCTCTCCACCCCTGCTTCACAGTCCAATACATCTCCAAGATAGCAGAACTGCTGCACTTCCTGTAGTGTGCCCCCGTGCACCTCTAGCTCATCCCCTGCTTCATCTCCTTCTGCCTCTCTTCTTAAGCAGGCTGGGCAGCGAAAATTTTGCACTCCTCTCAAATTCTGCAGACCTGAACACCTTCTATGGCACCACTTATTACACTCCGTGCACTACATTGAGTTCACTCCTACTTCTCTGCCACAACATCCACATGGCTGTTTTCCTGAATTGTTTCTACTGGTTCTTGCATGTCACCATTACCTTTGTCTTATCCATATTTATTTTCATTCCCCACCATTCCATTTTTCCATCATTTAAACATTTCCACCACTTCTTCCTTAGTCTCCGCTGTCAGCACTAGGTCATCAGGATACAGCAATTCCCATGGGCCTTCCCCCCTACATTCCTGTGTTGCTTCCTCCATTACTATGTTAAACAACAGTGGACTGAGTTCTGAGCCTTGATGTACCCCAACTCCTATTCCAAAATTTCCTGATGTTCATGCTGTTGTCTAGACTTTTGGTCTTGTATCAGTAGAGAGAGACATGACATGACAGCTGCAATGAGTCTTTCATGCACATTTTGTCTTCTCAAGGTCCACTCTATAACTCTCCTAGATACTCTGTCAAAAGCTTTTTCCAAGTCCACAAACACATGCAGTGTAGTGCATCTAATTCTTCTTTGATGTCTGCCATATTTCATTCCTTTCATTAATCCATCAGCCTTGGTCACCTGAGAGCAGCTGTTCATTGTTGCAGGTAATTCTTCAAGTTCTACCTCATAGGCAACATAAACACTCAGTACTGGAGCAGTAGTTACTGTATTAATGATAAGTTTCAACAAGCAGCATGGTACAGGGTAATTAGTGCCATGAGAGGGGCAAGTACCATTGTGCGTATGTGTGATTGACTGTGAAGTGAACCGACCTGGAGTGTAGGCCTCTGTGCTTATATTGAGCTTAATTACCCAGGGGTGTATCCAGCCTCCAGAGTAAGCTGATGGGTTTAATCTGGCATAACCTTTTTCTTGGTAAGGATCTAATAGATGGCTAACCTCGCCTAGCTGAGAGTTAATTCAGGTTAACCTTTTTCTAGTAAGGATCTAATGGTCAGTTAATCCTGCCCAGTTGGCAAGTTTAATCTGGCTTAACCTTTCCTTAACTCCTGCGAGCCGGGTGTCAATATGGACAGACACAGAAGGGGTGGACAGAGACCACCGGGTGTCGATTGGAATTACAAGTGTATTCCCGCCACAGTTTGAACTAGCCACCCTTTGATCTCGCCACCAAAGGGTAGGGAGAGACTCCTGACAGTGCATGCAAGCGTGCATCAGTCTGTCCTGTGACTTAGTGAGGTGTTGAATGATATACTGTACTGTATTCCAAAACCTCCTCGTCCTATTCTGTTCCCGTCTCACATGGACCTCTTGCCTCATCTACTCCTGCCAAGCCTCTGCCCAAGGATACTAGGAAATGGCTAAGTGAAAGTGCCATAGGGCATGTCTTGGATGCCACTCTGTCTAGTTAATCTGGTAGTAGAGAAGTTATCATGTTGAGTGCAAAGTCGGGGCTACGTGCACAAGCACTGAGACATCCTGCATCAAATGCCAAAAGTTGCTCATCTTCACATCCATACTCATCGACTCGACCACTCTTTTTTTTTCTTTTCTTTTTTTTTAAATGCAAGGAAGAAGGAACCAAAGGCCACAGGCTTGCATACTGTTCCTTCCAAGAAAAAGCAAAAACAAAACAAAAGAGAGCCAAATTCAAGATCTGTTCATTTCGAGATGCCTGGACACACTGCTTTTGAAAGACTGGAGATCATAGGAAGTGGGAAGTACAGACAGAGGAAGACAGTTCCAGAGTTGACCAGTTGCATAAATGAAGGACTGGGAGTAACGGTTAACTCTTGCATTAGAGAGTTGGACAGAAAAGGGATGAGAGTTTGTTGCTAGACGGGTACTACGTGCCCGTCGTAGAGGTGGAGGGATGCAACCAGACAGTTCAGAGGAACAGTGACTGTTGAAGTAGCGATAGAAGAGGGATAAAGATGCAACAGTGCGGCGAAGAGACAAAGGTTGAAGGGAATCAGTAAGAGGAGGAGAGTTAATGAGACGAAAAGCCTTTGACTCCACCCTATTGAGAAGAGCTGCATGTGGGGAGCCTCCCCACACATGAGAGTTGTACTCCATACATGGGCGAATAAAACCCGTGTACAAGGTCAACAACTGTGCAGGGGTAAAGAAAGTTCGGAATCGGCTTAGCACACCTAATCTCTTGGAAGCAGATTTTACAAGAGATGTAATATGTTCTTTCCAAGACAAATCCCGAGAGAATGAAACCCCAAGCATGTTCAAGGATGATGCAGGACGTAACTGTTCATTATTAAACATTAGTGGGTAATCCTGAGGAAGATTTTGTCGGGTTGATAAGTGTAAGAACTGAGTTTTTGATGCATTAAAAATAACAAGATTATTTTTACCCCAATCAGAGATACGAGCCAAGTCGGACATTAGGTGTGTCATAGCCTCATCCCTTTTTTGTTGAAGTAACTGCTGAGATGGACGTCGCAGAAACCGAATGGAAAGGTGAAGGGTGAAATCATCAGCATATGAGTGGATAGAGTTAGATGTACAGATTAGAAGGTCATTGATGAGTAAAAGGAAGAGAGTTGGTGATAGGACAGAGCCCTGAGGAACACCACTGTTGATAGGTCTAGGAGAACGATGGCCGTCTACAACAGCGGCTATAGAACGACCAGAAAGGAAGCTAGAGATGAAGACTCAGATAGAAGGATGGAAACCATAGGACCTGAGGATGCTTACATTTGCAAAAAAAAAAAAGAGTTGCTGAGTAATATGGTCTTTAATTTGGTTCCCTAACTGCTCTACTTTCCCAGATATGAAGGTTTGAAAAAAAGGCTATTTGGGAAATAAGCCTGTAGGGAGAGGGTGGCCGTGCCAACATATGCCCAGCGTATAGGGGTTAAGAAGAGTCTAATAGGTGGTTAACCCCATCTGCATTTGGGACAGGTGTGGTGAGGTTGCATGATGACTGACAGTGAACAGATAAGGATGGAGTGAATATAGGAATAGGTAAGGATGGAGTGAATATAGGAATAGATAAGGATAGGGTGAATACATATAGTGATATGTTACACCATGCTGTTTGATTTCTAGCAGCCTCACTCTTCAGTCCATTATCCCTGAGATCACACAGTGTGGCTTCGTCCCAAGTTTTCTTCGGTCTTCTTCTTGCAGCTCTACCCTCAGCATTCATACCTGTCGATCTCTGCACTCTATTGTCGTCCTCCACCCTCTCCACATGCCTGGACCATATCACTCTACATCATCTCATCACATCACTAATACATTAAAGTTCCATCCTTCCTTTCAGCTCTTCATTTGCTCTCTTACCCCCCCCCCCCAGACCTTTCATTCAAGAACTCTCTGCATATTATCTGATCTGTCTCATCTCTGTATGTGTGAGCCCATGAATATCCTTCTCCTTTACTGCCCAAGTCTCACATCTGTACAACATTACACTCCTAATATATACTTCATACAGGGACCACCTATCAAAGTGGGGAAGCCCCCTCAGTGTCAGAAGAGGTAACAACTCCTTAAACTCCTTACAATCACTTCCTACCCCTGCTACTGAGTTAGGTCCAAACCCACCTTCACCACATATCATGTCTCCTATACATACTACCCTCAAAATCAGCATTATTTTGCAACCTGCCCCCAATACCACTACACCTCTTATGCACCCACTCATCACAAACACTGTACAAAATGGAGTTATTTTGCACACCCTTGTCTCAAACTGCACATGGTCATACTTCTGCTATGACAGCTCTGCCATCTGCCCCAGATATCATTACTTTTGTTTTATCCATGATTACTCCCAAACCCTTGTATCTCATTCCATCTGTATTCCTCCAGAATCTTTTGTCTATTTTCCCCTCATTTTCTGTGACTTGCACTAGGTCATTATCATACAACACCTCCCATAGAAGTTCTGAAGTCATGTGAGAGAACTTCAGGCACCAAAATTAACAAAAAGGAGTTTAACCGTATGTGCCAGTAAGCGGCATATGCCGCAGCAAAATGGGTGGATAGGGACCGCCATGTGATGGGAGGAGCTGCTAATGTGTTCCCACCATCATTTGAACTGGCTGCCATTTGATCTCGGCTCCAAAGGGTAGGGAGAGACTCCTGCCACCTCATGCAAGCATACCTCAGTCTCCTCTGTGGCTTTGCCAGATGTAGAACAATAATTTCTGAAACTTACCTGATTTTTTTTCTCACCTCAATTGGACCCCATTGCCTCATCTGCCCCTGCCAAGCCTCTTTCCAAGGATACTAGGAAAAAGCTCAGTGATAGTGCCATAGGGCGTGCCTTGGACGCTGCTGTGTCTAGTTTATCAAGTAGTGGAGAAGTTATCACACTGAGAGCAAAGCCAAAGTCAAGGCCATGTGCACATGCATGAATATATCTTACTACAAGGGCCAAAATTGCTCACCATATTCATATCCTTACTCATTGACATGACCACCTGCAGACCTGGGGATGCTTTCATTCATGAGAAGAAGAGTTGGTGAGTAATATAGTTTTTAATTTGTTTTCGTACCTGCTATACACTCCCAGATATGAAGGTTTGAAAACAGGTTATTTTGGGAAATATGCCCGTTGTGAGAGGGCAGTTGCACTAAAATAATACCAGTGCGTAGGGGTTAAAATTGACCCTTGGTGCATACCAGTGATCATGGAAAATTCATCACTTAAACCTCCATTGGTTCTTTCCTTGATAATAGCACCCTTATACATTACCATAGCCACTCTAACCAACCATTCCACAGTCTGAGACTTTCTCATTGCCCACTTCACCACCTGCCTGAGCATTATGTCTAAAGCCTTATTCAGATCGACAAATACAAGATGCAACTGTCTCTTCCTTCCCGTGTACAGTCTTTATAAGTTTTCAGACAATGAATATTGCGTCAGTGCTCCCTATTCCTGGCATAAGCATACTGCTTTTCATCAGTATTCATTCTTTCTCTTATCATGCCCTGTAGGACTCTCACCATCACCTTCATTATCTGGTTCAAAAGTTTTATGCCTCTCTCTCCAGGAAATCACCCTTCCCTTTATACTAGTACACATTTACAATCATGCTCTTCAGCCAGTCATTTGGAACAACACACTTACATATAATAGACTTTATGAAATCAGTAACTACGGTAAACCCACAAAAGTATCTCCAGAGGCCATGAACATCTCGACAGTCAGCTCAGACACATTTGCAGCTTTCCATAACTGCATTCTGCTGATTGCAGTGCCCATTGTGTACAGATATCAACTAAAGGCCAAGGGCAATGAAGCAATGAAGAAAGTCAAAATGGGGAAAGCCCCAAGAACTGATGGAGTGTGTGGTGAAATGCTGAAGGATGAGGGATAGATAGTAGTAGAATGGATTTGGAAGATGTGCAGATTGGCCTGGGAGAAAAGTATAGTCTCGGAGGATTGGAAGTCAGGTATAATAAGTCCCCTGTACAAAGGAAAAGGAACACTCACCATCCACTCACTCAGTGTAGTGATGCGTTGGGTGTCTGCACTTTCCTCTTTTCCTTCCTTCTTCTTCTGTCTTTCCTTCATTCGTTCCTCTGGTGACTTTATACTCCCTCTTCTTTCTTTCCTTCATTCTTTCCTCTCCCATCTGCCTATGGGTGGCTCTACACTGAGTGACAAGCCAAATGGTTTCCTGTACACCAGGAAACCATTTACTGCGCTGGATGGTAACCATATAACCAAATTATGGCACTTGGTGGTTCGGTGGGTAATTGAGGTGTTCTCAGTCATATTGACCCAGTGAAGGTTTATATCCAAGGGGTGGTTGGGATTTATTGCTCATGTAATGCAGCCGTGGCTCAGTGGGTTAGAGCGCTCCGCTCTGGCTGTAGGGTCGGAGGATCGAATCCACCCAAGGGTCATTGGTAGACATCAGGAAGGGCATCCTGTCATAAAATGCTACACGCTTCAATCCAAAAAGGCCGACGCATGCATGTTGCAGCCTTCAAAAACGAAATGAAACGAAACATAATGCCATTCAGGGATGAGTGAGGCTGGTCACTCTCATCTTAAATGCCAGGACCAACTTGCCTAGCTCCGGGCTCCTACACTCCTTATGGGGCAACATAGGATTGGATGATGAATGAGTGAATGGACAAAGGAAAAGGGGAAAAAAGTGTGTGGTAATCATAGAGGCACTTGTCTTCTTAGTATTATAGGAAAAGTACATGGTAGGATACTTATTGACAGAGTTAGGGAAATAACTGAGGAATTAATTAGTGAAGAACAGAGAGGTAAGGAAGGGAAGAGTTTGTGTAGATCAGATGTTTATCCTTAGGTCTTTAGTGGAAATGTTTCTGGAGAAGGGAAAGAAGTTGTATGTGGCCTTCATGGATTTAGAAAAAGCATATGACAGAGTGGATAGACAAGGAATATGGAAAATATTAGGAATATATGGAGAACATAGGAAGTTTCTGCCTGCCGTGAAGAGTATGTATGAGGGTGCTAAGGTTGCAGTGAATGTGAATAGTGAACTGAGTGGATTTTTCTGTGTGAATGTTGGTTTCAAACAGGGATGTGTTATATCTCCATGGTTGCTCAATCTGTATATGGATGGGGTTATAAAAGAGATACAATGTAGGGCAGTGGATGTTGGAGTGGCCATAATGAGAGGGCAGCATTTGGAAGCTTCCTGTACTGTTGTTTGTAGATGATAATGTATTGTTAAGTGAAGACAAAGGGAAACTGCATTGCTTAGTGAATGAGTTTGACAGTGTGTGTAAGAAGTGAAACCTAAAGGTGAATATAGGAAAGAGTAAAGTTATGGTCTTGTGAGAGAAGTGAAGTCACTGAATGTACAATGAGGTTGGAGGATGAAGAGATGTAAAATGTGAGTGCTTTTGAGTACTTGGGTAGTGTGATGAGTAAGGATGGAAGTTTAGAGGATGAAGTGCTTGAAAGGGCACAACAGCGAAGAAAGGTTGCCTGTTCTTTGAAAGTGCTGATAAGAAATAGAGAAGTGGGCATGGAAGTTAAAAAGTCGCTGCATGATTTTGTACTGTGATACCAACTCTAATGTATGGAAGTGAAGCTTGGACCTTGTTGGAAGGACACGATTCAGAGTGAGAGCAGTGGAAATGAGGTATTTGAGAGGAGCATGTGGAGTTACATGGAGAGACAGACTGACAATTGAGGAAGTGAAGGAGAATTGTGTTGTGGATGTGATAAAGAGTCAGGAGAAATACATTGAAATGGTTTGGCCATGTGGAGAGGATGGAGAGTGAGAGACTTACAAGGAGAGTGTATGTGAGTGAGGTGGAGGGAGGGAGTGGGAGGAGGAGACTGAGGATGAGGTGGAGGGATGGAATGGAGAGGTATATGAGAGAGGGGTGTGTGAGCTGGAAGGAGGGCAGTGAAATGGCAGGGGACAGAGCTACATGGAGGTGATTTGTTTGTGGCCACCCCATACTGGATTTAGGCGTCTGGTAGTAGATAGATATACAGATAGGCCAAGGGCCAAACATATGATCTCCCATCTCCAGACTTTTCCCTGTTCCAGACAGACTCCTAATTCAGCAACTGTTTGTAATGTTCTCCAAGCTTTTTAATATCATCACTAACCACCACTACCCTTATTTCATCATTCTTGACCCACCACTCACCTATTATATCCCTGTTTTCCCTGGTCATCTATTTAAGCCCCGTAAATTCCACATTCCTCCATTTAGCGCTATTTAGGCTATGCAGTAAAAATCTCTGAGACTCAGACTTTGCCCTGTATACCGCATTTCTTGGTATATAAGATGTTGCACAGTGGAAGATGCACCCTAATTTTGGAAGAGCAAGTCTAAGGGGGGGGAGAAAAAAATTGACTCCTGACCAAAACTACTATAACCTTAGCTGGATATAGTCACTTCAACACAGATGCACGCTTGCCTTTCAATACAACTATTCAGTATTATTCATTAGTACTAAATGCTAATAAAAGAGCTAAAATAGTGAAAATCCATACCACAGTCATACATTTATCATTCATTCATTCATTATCCAATCCTATGTCGCCCCACAGAGAAGCGTAGGAGCCCGAGGCTAGGCAAGTTGGTCCGGACATTTAAGATGAGAGTGACCAGCCTCACTCATCCCTGAATGGCATTACATGAGTGAGAAACCCCAATCACCCCGTGGATATAAACCTTCACTGGGTCAATCCGACTGAGAGCACCTCAATAACCCACTGAACCACCAGGTGCCATAATTTGGTTATATGGTTACCACCCAGCATAGTAAGTGGTTTCCTGATGTACAGGAAACCATTTGGTTTGTCACTCAGTGTAGAGTCACCCACAGGCAGAAGGACGAGGAAAGAATGAAGGCAAGAAAGACAGAAGAGGGAGTGTAAAGTCACCCGTAGGCAGAAGGACAAGGAAAGAATGAAGGAAAGAAAGACAGGAGAGGATTGAAGGAAAGAACGATGGAGGAGAGGAAAGGGCAGACACCCAAGAGCAGCACTACATCGAGTGAGTGGATGGTGAGTGCCCCCACCTGCCACAACATACATTTAAATATTTCATTTAAATATTACAAATTACTTTGAAAATCCTTCTTCATCTTTATTGAGTTTGAACCAGGTGGGTTTGTATAAACATATTCACCTCTCAGTATCCCTGTTCAAGACTGTTCATCAGTCTATTATACAAAAGTGAAAAGCAGTAACACAATCATACGTGTGTACACCAGTAATTCTATCTGACCATTCTTCTTCTCTGTTGAGCTTGACCCAGCTAGGTTTATCCTCAAGTCACTTGATTGCTTTTAGAATATCAGCATGATTGATCTAAAGAAAACATAAAATTAAAAAAATGAAGACAGTCACTTATTCATCCTAAAAATTCATGATTGCACTGAGGACTTTCATTTACAGTATATCCACCAGCAGACAACAAGTGGTACCATTGTCAGTATGTAAACACAGAGTTGGATGAATTTTGTCTTCAAGTCACTTGATTGCAAGTAAAGTATCAACATGATTCATGCAAAGAGATTACAAAATCACAAAGAATAAAGGCCAATAAAAAGTTACAAACTCTTGTTCATCCTAACAACCCATCCTTGTGTTGAGGACTTTCAGTTATGTGAAGTCTATCCAAAAGAGGGAACGGACAAAGGACGAGATAAAGATTGCGACCTGGAATGTGAGGGATATGAATGATGAGGTGAAAGAGAGAGAGATTGTACAGGTGCTTGAGAGTGCGAAAGTGGATATATGTGGAATAACTGAAACTAAATGGCGAGGTGAGAGTGTGAGAGAATGGGAATATGGGTGGGGTATATGCGCAGGAGTGGGTGAGAATGAGAGGGCGAAAGAGGGAGTGTGTATTGTTGTGAGCAACAGGTGGAAGGAGAATGTAAGAGAGTATGGATCAGTTGGGTCAAGGATTGTGTGGGTAAGAGTGAAAGTTGGACTACAAATGTGGGCAATTGTGTGCGTGTATGCGCCAACGCAAGATCGTGTAAGTAGAGTGAGAGAAGAGTTTTGGACAAATGTGGAAGCCTGCTTGGAAAAGTTTGAAAGGAATGAGAGAGTGTTTCTGATTGGAGATATGAATGGAAAAGT
>JAGKTI010006440.1:28361-40754 GCA_018397915.1 Birgus latro
CGAGAGGGAGGGGGAGGCCGAGGATGAGATGGAGGGATGGAGTGGAGAGGTATATGAGAGAGGGGGGTGAGAGTTGGGAGCGTGGTAGTGAAATGGCAGGGGACAGAGTGACATGGAGGTGACTTGTTTGTGGCCACTCCGTTCGGGATTGAAGCGTCTGGCAATAGATAGATAGATAGATGGACTATCCAAAAAGAAAATGAACATTTCAAAAAGCATGTTTATTACTTTACTTGATACTTAACCAGACTTGTCTCCTTCAAAATATTGTACTCCCCTCCACTTTTCATACAGTGTCCCCAATGTTTTTTTTTTCCAGTCCTGGAACACGTCATGGAACGTGCTTTCAGAGGTGGTATAGTGTTCTCATAGCGATTTTCATGTCTCGTCTATCGTCTAAAATCGGCGACCTTTCAGGGTGGATTTCGACTTTGGGAACAAAATAGAAATCTGAAGGGGTCAAATCCAGAGAGTAGGGAAGCTGGGGGATGATAGTTATCTCATTCTTCACTGAAAAGTTATGGATAGGTAGTAATGCGTCAGCGGGTGCATTGTCGTGGTGCAGCATCCAGGTTTTGTTTGTCTGCATCTCAGGTCTTTACCTTTGCACTGCCTCCCTCAAACACTTCAGGACATTCCACTGGAGCTCTTTGTTGACTATCAGACCATGTGGAACAAACTAACGATGAATGACTCCTTTCCAGTTAAAATAGACAATCAATATCACCTTCACATTTGAGTGGCTCTGACATGCTTTTTTGTGGTTGCAGTGACAGTGGTCCAACCCAGTGTGACTACTGCCTTTTTTTTTTTCGACATTGTAGCTGTACACCCATGTTTTATAACCTATTATAATTTTTTTCAGAAAGTTTTCATCAGCATTGGAACACTCAAACAACACCTGATTGACTGTGATTTGGTTTTCATTTTCCTCATCTATCAGCAGACACGGCAGATATTCTTTGGTAATTTGCTGCATGTTCAGTTTTTCATTTAAAATGGTGTGGCACGAACTTTCCAGATGCCTACTTCTACAGACACATCACGGGCAATCAGGCGACGATTTTCAAAGATAACAGCACACACTCTCTCAGCCTGACATGGAAGGTCATCTAGATTTGGGATCATCTTTGGTGGATGTTCTTCCCATTTTGAACTGCTGGAATCACATGTGATATTGCATACAGCTCAAACAATCCTCCTCATTAGCCTGCTGCACCATTTGAAAAGTTCCATAAAAGGTTTTTCCGATTTGAAGCTGAATTTCACGCAAACTTGTTCTTCAAGGTCCTTCATTGTTCAGTGTGCTTCATATTGCCAAGTGCACCAAACACACATTCACCCAAGCGCATGTACTTGGATGACTAAGTGATGTCGCATGATGCAACTAGTGTTCACCCGCAGAGTCCCTCCGATGTACTACGTATGTCACCTCTTTTTTTTCACGCTCAGACCCACCGTTGTGTTGCGAACATCAATCAGTTGCTAGGCCTGTCGTTTGCACATTTTTCAAGATTCACAGGTGATTTTTGGTAGATATATGTGGGAGACCTTCCTCTACCTGCTGTCAAGCAGGGATACTGCCTGGCCACACCTGACCTCCCCCTCCCCCCTCCCCCCCACACTCGGCAATTTACCTGTTAACAGTAACCTGGCCAGTAAAGACATGTTGCCCTATGGTCTCTCCAATGACAAAATTCATGGTGAAAGTGATTCCTGAAGTGGAGGACAAAGAAATAAAGAAGCTAGAGGTAGAAGCAAACAGAAGTGATGAGGTGGTAATGTCGTAAATGAAGGTGTCATATGCTGGTGTTTTTGGTGAGTGAACAGTGCTTATTTTTGCCTATATTATTGTGTGAAAACCAATGTAGTCTTGTCTATTGCCAGACACCATAATCCCGTAAGGGGTGACCATTTGACTTTGAGTTTTTTTTTTTACAGGGAGGGGCACTAACCCTCCACCAACCCACTTGTTGACACGTAGGGAGCATGTATGGTTTGGTTATATGGTTACCACCCAGCGTTGTAAATGGTTTCTTGGCTTACAGGAAACCATTTGGCTTGTCACTCAATGTAATGCCACCTGTAAAGGAAAGAAAAGCAGTAAAAGTGACAGGAAATATAGGAGAAATAGGAAGAAAGGAGGGCAGGCACAGAAAAAGAATGATAAAGGCTAAGGAAGAAGTAGGCAGCACTACATCAAGTGAGTGGATGATGGTCGCCACCACCTACCACTATGTAGTCTTGTACTACACATAAATTCGTACCAAATAAATAAATAAATACATAATTTAAAGTGCCTTGAGTTAGTTAACCCTCTCATACTTCGTTTTCTTTGAAGCCTCGTACCCTGAGAGAGAATGAAAGTTAAGGCTGACTCATCACCTGTAGCACCATTTATAGGCTCAGGAGGGTGATTTCTCTATGAATTTTTGATGTTTCTCACCAAAAGCGGAGGTTTGAGCCAAAAAGAGACAAGTTGAAAATCGGTCGGGTTCTGAGGGTGTGTTGGGTAAAAAATTGATCGGGACTGGGCGGGTTAAACTAAAGCTCAAAGTCTTCACTACACAGCATTTCCATTGTGATCACACTCATCCAGCTCATTGGCATGCTATTTAAAAAGTTTGATTTCTTTTTGGACTTACCTTGTAGTCTCAGTCCAGACTTTGATCTATCTATCTATCTATTGCCAGACGCCTCAATCCTGTACGGGGTGGCCACAAACAAATCGCCTCCATGTTGCTCTGTCCCCCGCCATTTCACTACCCCGCTCCCAACTCACACCCCCCTCTCTCATATACCTCTCACGTTACTTTGATAAGTAAGGATAATTGAAATCCTCACATATGTAGCTGACTTTGGGCCCCAGACCACTTCCATGATGGTTCCTCCCAGGAACAATAGAAACCATTCACCCCCTGCTAGAACTTGAAAACAGTTTTCGTGATTTACGGGATGGTTCCATATGGATGGTTCCATACCTGTAGTTGATGGGTCTGCTGAGTTAGGCAGACTGGGATTGAGCAACAACAAGAGCAACAGGGGATGTAATGGAGCAAGTTAGGGTTGTTGGCTAACCTCATGTGTGACATCCTGGCTATCAATATATCCACCTCTAAATTATAAAAAATTTAAGGGCAACTTTATTAACATCATAAAGCACAGTGGAGTTAAAGCACCTTGTTCCTTGACTTAAAGGTGACTAACTTGTCAGAATGGTTTCCTCACCACTACTTGACTTGCGTATGACAGTTAACCCTTTCAGTCCGGTGATTTATTTTCCTTTTTATTAATGGTACCTTCAGATGATTTGTTGGGGAGAGACTCTGAACTGAAATTGTTACATTTAGCCTTCATTAATTTCTTCAGTACTAGGAGGTGCTACTCTAAGTAGAACCATCTGGGGTAGAAAGAATAATATGAAAAAATTTCCATAGATTGAAGGGGTTAAGGACACTTGCAATTACCTTTCTCAGATATCCTCACAAGTTTCTAAAGGAGAGGAAAAAAATCCTTGTTTTTGGCTGTCCAAAAATCTATACTTTTTGTTAGCATTCGTTATTGATTTTATGGATGTGTTCAGAGTATGAATTACATACAGGAATCATTGTAAATACAGTAAAATTCAGTAATGTAATAATGTATTTCTGTTTTAGGAAAAACATGATGAAAAAGAAAAGGACACTGACGAAGCAATGGAAAAGGACGTTGTGAAGACAGAGAAAGGTAAGAAAACTTTTTAGCAGCTGGTTTTGAAAGCTGTTACTCATGGAAGTTATAAGTTATTGTTGGAAAGTGGAAATTGTAGGAATGACTATCAGACAAGTATTTGTGAAATGTGTCTTCAGTAGGACCCCCTGTAACTGTCAGTTATGGGAATTTCAGAGTGCTGGATAATGAAATTTCCGGCTAGGTGAGATTTTCTCTTGTGGATTTCCTGTACTGTAAATGACTATTAGAAACTGTAAGGGTATCAAAACTGGCATTACTGTGGATTTCCTATACTGTAAATAACTATTAGAAACTGTAAAGGTATCAAAACTGGCACTATTATACACTTTACTGCACTGTATAGTTGCCTCCCCTCCCAAATGAACCCGAACTCCACTATGTGGGTTTCAAAGCATTTGGAAGTGAGAGGGGAAAGAAGAGGAGGGTGTTAGTGTAGGTATCCATCTGGAGGGAAAGAATGGGTTTGGACAAGGAGTAAGACAACAGTATATATTGTATGTTTGGAGATTTTCCAAATCAGATTAATGCATTAACTGGGCTTACTCACATTCTTAGCAAATTATAATCAATGGCTTCTTAGTGTATGTGAGTGGCATTAACCGTTTCCAGACATTAGTAGTAGTTGTAATAGTTTTTTAGTGCAAGGGAAAAGGAACCAGGAACCAAAAGGCCAGAAGCCTGCAAGATTGTTCCCTCCAAGAAAAAAATAAAAAGATAATGGAGAGCCAAAGTCAAGATCCATTCATTTTGAGATGCCTGGACACACTTCGGTTAAAAGACTGAAAGTCACAGGCAGTAGGAAATACAGACAGAGGAAGACAGTTCCAGAGGTGACCTGGTGCATACATGAAGGACTAGGAGTAACTGTTAACTCATGCATTAAAGATGAGTGTTTGCTGTTAGATGGATGCTGTGCACCTGTTGTAATGGTGGAGAGATGCAAGCAAACAGTTCAGAGGAGCACTAAATATTGAAGTAGCAATAGAAAGAGATAAAGATGCAACAGTGTGACTAAGAGACAGAGGTTGAAGGGAGCCAGTAAGAGGAGGAGAGTTAATGGGACAAAAAGGCTTTGAGACTCCACCTTGTTGAGAAAAGCTGTATGTGGGGAGCCTCTCCTCACATGAGAGTTGTACACTATACTTGGGCAAATAAAACCCCTGTTTAAAATCAACAGCTGTGCTGGGATAAAGAAGGCAGGGAGTTGGCTTAGCACACCTAATTTCTTAGAAGCAGATTGTACTAGAGGTGATATGACCATTCCAGGATAAATCCCAAGTGAATGAAACCCCAAGTATGTTCAGAGATGATGCAGGATTGAGCTGAATTTTGTTAACAATTTGAGGATACTCCTATGGTGGATTTTGATGGGTTGAAAGATGTGGGGACTGAGTTTTTGATGCATTAAAGCAACAAGATAACATTTATCCCAATCAGAGATGTGAGCCAAGTCAGACATTAAGTTTGCCATAGCCTTATCCCTTGCTTGTTGAAGTAACTGCTGAGATGGACACTGTGGGAAGTGGATGGAAAGTGATGGATGGAGTTATCAGTGTATGATTGGAAAGGGTTAGATGTACAGCTTAGGTCATTGATGAATAGAGGGAAGAGAGTTGGTGATAAGACAAAGCTCTGAGGGTCGCCACTATTGTTAGCCCTAGGAGAAGAATGGTGGCTGTGTACAACAGCAGCTATAGAATGACCAGAAAGGAAGCTAGAGATGAAGGCACAGATAGAAGGTCAGAAACCATAAGAGGGCAGTTTGGAAATTAAAGATTTATGCTATACTCGATCAAAGGCCTTTTGAGATGTCAAGTGGAACGGCAAAGTTTCTGCCAAAATCCCAAAAGGAGGATGACCAGGAGTCTGAAAGGAGGGTGAGAAGATCACCAGCTGAACATCCCTGGCAGAACCTATACTGACAGTTGGAAAGAAGGTTATTACAGGAAAGGTGCTTTAAAATGTTTTGTTAAGAATAGTTTTAAAACTTTAGAAATACAGGATATTAAAGCAATTGGGTGATATTTAGAAGGCTGGAAATGGTCACCTTTCTCTGCGACAGGCTGAATGGGAGCAAACTTCCAGCAAGAAGGAAAAGTACAAGTTGATAGACAAAGGCAAAAGAGTTTATCTAGGCAGGGTGTAAGCACAGAATCACAGTTCTTGAGAACTATAGGAGGGATCCCATCAGGCCCATATGTCTTGTTAGTACTGAGGCTATTGATGGCAGAAAACACATCAGTTATAGAAATTTTAATGTCAGCCTTGAGGAAGTCAAAGGGGGAAAGGGATGGAGAAGCAGCTTCGGAATTGTTTAAAGTAGAAAAAAGTCTGAGCAAAGAGTTCTGCATTATCATTTGAAGAACCATTTATAGAGCCATCAGAGCAGAAAAGAGGATTGATGGATGATGGAATAATGTTGTTAGAAAGGTACCAGAAGGAGTGCGAAGAATTTAATTTAGTCAGAGAGCTCAGAGCATTTAGTATGAATGAAATTATTTTTAAGAGAACGAAGGACAAACTTAGCATGGTTCCAGTCAGAAACGTAAAAGAGGTGAGATCCAGAGGTGGGTTGGTTTTGGTACAGTCGGCCTAAGAAGTGACGGCAGAGTATCCAGAAGATTTAGGTCAATGATAATGCATATACTCTTCCTTGTATCTTTGCAAGATGACACCTATTATGTAAAAGTGTAATAGAGAACTACAAGTAATTGGCAGAGTACTTATCATCCATCCATTCATCCATCATCCAATCGTACATTGCCCCATGAGGAGCGTACTCATACTTTTTAAAATTGTAAGAAACGGTTGATTAATTATGATGATAAGAAAGCCTCAATGGAACTGACTGAAATTTCAGAACTATTGCTCAGTAACAGTCAGGAATAAGTTGCGGAGTTTAATTCTGGTATCGTAATGAGCAATTTTTTTCTGTCGTAAGACTGAAAAAAAAAAAAAAAAAGCATTCAATAAACAGTAAAAATTTGTCATTTTTATTTATGAGATATTTAGAATACTAGTGAAAAATTGAAAGTCATTTATTTCCAGTTTTGTTGTCTCCATGAACGACGACAGAAAGCTGGAATGCGGCAGTTAGTAGGCTATTTTAAATGGCTCAGTCAACAAGCACGAATGGAGGCAAATTTTACTCACAGACATGCAGCTATTACACTGCATTTGGCCATTTTCCATCCATCCATCCATAATCCAATCCTATGTCGCCCTACAGAGGAGCGTAGGAGCCCGGGGCTAGGCAAGTTGGTCCTGACATTTAAGATGAGAGTGACCAGCCTCACTCATCCCTTAGTGGCATTATGTGAGCAATAAACCCCAACCACCCCTTTGATATAAACCTTCACCGGCTCAATCCGATTGGAGTTCTATAATTACCCACTAAACCACCAGGTGCCAAAATTTGGTTATATGGTTACCACCCAGCATAGTAAATGGTTTCCTGGTGTACAGGAAACCATTTGACTTGTCACTCAGTGTAGAGTCACACACAGGCAGAAGGTCGAGGAAAGAATGAAGGAAAGAAACACAGAAGAGGGAGTGTAAAGTCACCTGTAGGCAGAAGGACAAGGAAAAAATGAAGGAAAAAAAGACTGGGCCACTAAGAAAAATCTCTAGCAGACTTAGTTGAAGCCTGAGAAGTATCAGTTAATAAAATATAAAAGAACCTCGCAAATTTGCTGAGAGTCAGAGCTCTGGAGAATACAAACTTGTGTCATGGTCTAGTATCCTCGGTGCCTGAACAACTGGCAAGATTAATAAAATGCAATAAATATTTCTGTCTATCTATTGCCGGATGCCTCAATCCCGAACGGGGTAGCCACAAACAAATCGCCTCCATGTTGCTCTGTCAAACGCCTTTTCACTACTCCGCTTCCAACTCACACCCCCCTCTCTCATGTACCTCTCCACTCCATCCCTCCATCTCATCCTCAGCCTCACCCTCACTCTCGCCCCTTCCACCTCACTCACATACACTCTGCTCATCAGTCTTTCACTCTCCTTCCTCTCCACATGCCCAAACCACTTTAACGTGTTTCTCCTAACACTTCCTATCACGTCCACATCCACACCACAACGCTCCTTCACTTCCTTATTTGTTAGTCTGTCTCTCCATGGAACTCCACATGCTCCTCTCAAATAACTCATCTCCACTGCTTTCATTCTTGACTTCTGTCCTTCCAACAGGGTCCAAGCTTCACTTCCATATGTTAGAGTGGGTATCACAATACTGACATGTAACAAGTTTTTCACTTCCATCCTCACTTCCCTGTTCCTTATCACTGCTTTCAATTAACCAGCAACCTTCCTTCCCTGCTGCACCCTTTCAAGCACTTCACCTTCCAGACTTCCATCCTTACTCATCACATTACCCAAGTACTTAAATGCACTCACATTCTCCATATCCTCCCCATCCAGTCTCACTGTACATTCACTGGCTTCACTTCTCTCGAAGACCATCACTTTACTCTTCCCTACAGTCACCCTTAGATTCCATTTCTTACACACACTCCCAAACTCATCTACCAAGCCTTGCAGCTCCCCTTCGTCTTCACTCAACAACACAGTATCATTTGCAAACAACAGTACAGGGAGTTTCCAAACACTGCCCTCTCTTACTAGGGCCGCTCCAACATCCACTGCCTGACCTTGTATCTCTTTTATAACCCCATCCATGTACTGATTGAACAACCATGGAGACATGACATATCCTTGTTTCAATCCAGCCTTCAAATGGAAAGATTCACTCAGTTTGCCATCCACACGCACTGCAGCCTTAGCACCTTCATTCATACTCTTCACTGCTTTCAGCAACTTTCCATCCACTCCATATATTCTTAATACTTTCCACAATCCTTGTCTATCCACCCTGTCATATGCTTTCTCCAGATCCATGAAGGCTGCATACAACTTCTTTCCCTTCACTAGAAACTTTTCCACTAAGGATCTAAGAATGAATATCTGGTCTACACAACCTCTTCCCTTCCTAAAACTCCCTGTTCTTCTCCAACCAATTCCTCTGTTATTTCCCTAACTCTGTCAATAAGTATCCTACCATATACTTTTCCTATTACACTGAAAAGGCAAATGCCCCTATGATTACCACACACTGCTTTTTCCCCTTTTCATTTGTACAGGGGAATAATTATACCTGACTTCCAATCCTCCGGGATTCTACCCTCCTCCCACACCAATCTGCACACCTTCCACATCCATTCTATTACTATCTCTCCCCCATGCTTCAGCATTTCACCACACACTCCATCAATTCCTGGGGCTTTCCCCATTTTAACATTCTTCATTGCTTCCACCACTTCCATCCTACTGATCTCTTCCTCACTTCTCACAACCCTCCTTCTCCCTGCCATTCCCCAGCCACTTATACTTGCATTACTTTCATTCTCTATATTCAACAGTTCATTAAAGTGTTCTCTCCATCTGTTTACTTTTTCTTCCTTCTCCACTAGTAATCTACCATTTTTATCTTTCACACCCCCACTGACTTCGTTGGCACCCTGTCTAGCTCTCTTTCCCTCCTTCCAGAACATTTTCTTACATTCCCTCCACTTTGCACTCAGATTCCTTCCAAGTTCCTCATCCACTCTCTTCTTACTCTAACTAATCTTTTCACCTCTCTCCTCCTCTCTACATATAACTCTCTCGTCTGTCTCAGCTTCTTCGATGCCCCGTTCCTCATCCACTCATTATATGCTTTCTTCTTTTGTGCCACAGCCTCTCTCACCTCTTCAGTCCACCATGCTGTTCCCTGAACCCTCTTTCGTCTTCTCTTCACCCCACCCACCACCTCACATGCTGCACAGATTTCTTCTGTGAATTTCTTGCACACAATCCACGTCCCCATCTGCTCCAATCTA
Organism: Birgus latro; assembly: GCA_018397915.1. Classification (NCBI taxonomy): domain Eukaryota; kingdom Metazoa; phylum Arthropoda; class Malacostraca; order Decapoda; family Coenobitidae; genus Birgus; species Birgus latro. The sequence goes on from JAGKTI010006440.1 coordinate 37,982, forward strand.
TATTTACCCAATCGCTCCTCCACTTCCCTTCTACATTCAGCTTTTATTCCATCCTCTTGTAACTTTTCTACCCTCCTTGTAAGAAATACTTCCTCCTGTCTTTCCCTTCTTCTCTTCCTCCATCTTGTTTGGATTCTGATTCTGGCCACAACCAAGTGGTGGTCAGAAAGTCCACTCCCCCAGCCTCTATATACTCTTGGATCGATTATCCATCTTCTCATCTTTTCATCCACACACACATAATCAATCATTGCCTTCCGTTCATTCATTCCCCCATCCACCCTTCTCACCGCTCACCATGTATACCTATGGATCATTTTGTGCCTGAAGAGGGTATTAGATAACACCAACCCCCTCCCGGCACAAATGTCCCCTAAAGCACTGCCATTTTCATCCATCTCTGCAGGCACACCCCACTCACCAACCACTCCATCCACCTTCTCATTCCCTACTTTTCCATTCATATCTCCAATCAGATACACTCTCTCATTCCTTTCAAACTTTTCCAAGCGGGCTTCCACATTTGTCCAGAACTCTCCTCTCACTCTACTTACACGATCTTGCGTTGGCACATACACGTACACAATTGCCTACATTTGTAGTCCAACTTTCACTTTTACCCACACAATCCTTGACCCAACTGATCCATACTCTCTTACATTCTCCTTCCATCTGTTGCTCACAGCAATACACACTCCCTCTTTCGCCCTCTCATTCTCACCTACTTCCGTGCATGTACCCCATCCATACTTCCATTCTCTCACACTCTCACCTCGCCATTTAGTTTCAGTTATTCCACATATATCCACTTTTGCACTCACAAGCACCTGTACAATCTCTCTCTCTTTCACCTCATCATTCATACCCCTTACATTCCATGTTGCAATCTTTACCACGTCCTTTGTCCGGTCCTTTTTCATCAACTTTTGGTCAGTCCTTGTCCGAGGCTTCTTGTTCGTATTTTTAGTTAGTTGTTTTACGGGGTGGGGCAGTAACCCACCACCATATCACAGAGTAGAGTTCAAAACTTCCAAATCAGCATTTTCACTTAGGCAGGACATAGCAGTTTATTTAGAAAGAAAGATATTCCAGATTGAAAGATCAAACAAGTATGCGTTGTTGCAGTGCATGAGTTTGTAAGCCCATATTTTTGTCCTCATTACTGCTAGTGTAAGGGAAAAATGTATAATCTGTCATACCTAATAATTTTGCATCAGTAAGGAATAAAGTAGATAATTACAATTATTATATGGAAGGGGAAGACAAAGAATAAGAGGTAGAAAAGGTCTAGTTGTTGCTTCGGGTAGGGTATCCTTGCTAAGAATACAGTAATTTCATTTTTGCAGCATCCTTACTGTTCCTATATCATCACCATAGCATTTGAAAAGCAAGTAGCTTATTGCATTCACAAGAATTTTCCTATGTTGGCCTTAGAAACTAGCCCATCAGCTGGGATGTAAATACATAAGGAGCACAGTATACCGTTCGCCACGTGCGGAGTAGTAAATTACACATTCATATTGGGAAAAAATGTATTATACAGGTTAGCTTCTACTATATCATTCATTTCGTTTTATTTCATTTTTGAAGGCTCCAACATGCTTGCATGCGTCAGCCTTGGTCACCTAATGGTGGCTCTCCATGCTGCTTTTTTTTTTTTTTTATGCAAGGAAGAAGGAACCAAAGGCCACAGGCCTGCATAATGTTCCTTCCAAGAAAACGCAAAAACAGTACAAAAGAGAGCCAAATTCAAGATCCGTTCAATTCGAGATGCCTGGAGACACTGCGTTTGAAAGACTGGAGATCATAGGAAGTAGGAAATACAGACAGAGGAAGACAGTTCCAGAGTTGACCAGTTGCATAAATGAAGGACTGGGAGTAACGGTTAACTCTTGCATTAGAGAGTTGGACAGAAAAGGGATGAGAGTTTGTTGCTAGACGGGTACTACGTGCCCGTCGTAGAGGTGGAGGGATGCAACCAGACAGTTCAGAGGAACAGTGACCATTGAAGTAGCGATAGGAGAGAGATAAAGATGCAACAGTGCGGCGAAGAGACAAAGGTTGAAGGGAATCAGTAAGAGGAGGAGAATTAATGAGACAAAAAGCCTTTGACTCCACCCTATTGAGAAGAGCTGCATGTGGGGAGCCTCCCCACACATGAGAGCTGTACTCCATACACGGGCGAATAAAACCCGTGTACAAGGTCAACAACTGTGCAGGGGTAAAGAAAGTTCGGAATCGGCTTAGCACACCTAATCTCTTGGAAGCAGATTTCACAAGAGACGTAATATGTTCTTTCCAAGACAAATCCCGAGAGAATGAAACCCCAAGCATGTTCAAGGATGATGCAGGACATAACTGTTCATTTTTAAACATTAATGGGTAATCCTGAGGAAGATTTTGTTTGGTTGATAAGTGTAAGAACTGAGTTTTGGATGCATTAAAAATAACAAGATTATTTTTACCCCAATCAGAGATACGAGGCAAATCAGACATTAGGTGTGCCATAGCCTTATCCCTTTTTTGTTGAAGTAACTGCTGAGGTGGACGTTGCAGGAACCGAATGGAAAGGTGAAGGGTGGAATCATCAGCATATGAGTGGATAGGGTTAGATGTACAGCTTAGAAGGTCATTGATGAATAAAAGGAAGAGAGTAGGTGATAGGACAGAACCCTGAGGAACACCACTGTTGATAGGTCTAGGAGAGGAACGATGGCCGTCTACAACAGCGCCTATAGAACGACCAGAAAGGAAGCTAGAGATGAAGGCACAG
>JAGKTI010006441.1:0-17500 GCA_018397915.1 Birgus latro
AAGAGGTGGATGATCAGCTAATGTCACTAGTGGCACTGCATAGGTAAAAACCTTGAGTCCCCTCCTAATGCTTCAGATCTGTGCAAAGCACAAGGCTTTCACCTAAACTGGTGCCTTTAACTGTCAATTATGACAAAATTCCTATGATATCCAAGTTATTGCACCTGATAAATGTAGTAAAAACTGAATACTGGTAGTACTAGTATTACTAAGTGTAATATCTATGCATGAACTTGTATAGACTAACATTTTATTTACTCTACTGTCATCACTATTAACTCCATACCTTTAAAGTGCTGTAACAAGGAAACTACAGTATGAGGATGCTGACATTTTTAATGCAAACTTTATACTGTACATACATTTGTTTCAAGCATACACCCTTACTGTATATCACTGAATATGAATGATTTCATTTGCCAACTTTGCACCACTGACTGGCCTGATTCTTTATTATAACTCAGTTACTGGTATGAAAATAATGTATAAGAAAAAAAAATTAAATATTCCAAAGTCCAAAGGTTAACTTCTTGAGTCTGGTGACTTATATCTTCATTTTCACTACCTCAAGACCATTTAATTAAGCTTAGAAACAATCCTTAGTAGTATGGGGCTTTGTCTATCTATGCCTCAACAGTATGATTCCTAATATCTGAAATGACAGAGATCAACAAGCTTTTGGAAATTTGATAATTTGTGGAAAACTAGAATTCTCTAACATTACCATTAGTTACAGTGTATGTACAGGCATCCACTTGCTTGTAATTCCCTTCAGTAATCACTGTATCCATGCTTTAACTTACCCCAGAATCATAGTTTTAATGGTTCAGGTATGCAAATTCAACAGTAAACAAAGACAATATTTATATCAAAGGGACAGACTTACAAAACAAAAAATTATTAAATCAACGGCATGGTTCAAGTGAGTCAAGTTTGAGCTAGCTTGAATGACTGTAGACTCCTGTGGCATTCTGCCAATACAGCAGTGCTCTTGAAAACAAAACCAGAAGCTTTTCTGGTGGTAAATATATTTTTCCAAAAATTTACTTTTCAACAATCTGATTCTTCTAGAAATCATCTGGAAAACTGATATTTTTGGAAAGTCACTGTATAGCCAGACACCTAAATCCTGGAAGGGAAAGGCATACATGAATTGCCTACATGTCACTGTCATCTACATAAGGCTGCCCTCTCTCCAAATCACACCTCCCTCACTCATGTAACTTACCACCCCATGAAGGTAAAGTTAATTCTTTCAGTTCCAAAAATTTCTCTAAAGAATCTTTTATGAGACACTAGGAATATGATGAGAAATGTCATCAAATGGAAGAGGCTAAGGACAGGAAAGATAGAAGAAGGTGACTAACCTGTAGGTGAAGTCAGCAGAGACATTGCGGAAAACAGCAAAAGTGCTGGTCACATTATCTGCTGTTATCACCTCCTTTATTCTGCCGAAGATAAGGTGGTTTACATCTTCTGCAATCCACATATGTACAGTAAACCCTCCCTAAATCAAGCCTTGGTGAACCAAATTTTGGCTAGACTGTATTGACCTCTGTGAACCTTCTGACCAATTTTTATTTACAGTATATCAAATCAATGGCAATTATTAAGATGATGCAACTGCCTGCCTGAATGACCAGGTGAGTGGTAATACTGTATGAAGTAATTGCTTTTGTTCTTTCTGTAATGCTGTTCATTTTTTAATGAAAATATTTAATAATAATACAATATCAAAGTATAAAGTACAGTATACTTCTGAAGAAAACTAACATACAATCATCATCATCATCCAGACCTCCTTTCCCACCCTGCCCTGTAGCAACGTCCAGACAGCCCAAATTTGCCCAATCCAATGGGCCACGCTTCCATTCACTCATCACTCAAGCCCCCAGAATCCTGGCTCTATTGGATACGCCAAAAACATTCACCACGTTTTGTAGCTTCACATAAACGTATCCAACAGGGTCAATCCGGATGCTGCCATGTTAAAAAGGGGCGCCAAATCCCTGATCACGCACTTCTTCTCACAACATTCATCCAGTCAGCTCGATCTCTTGTCAGTTCCCTAGCGTAACTGACTTCCAAACCTCTCTTCCTCACACACTCATCCACCATATCTCCCCACCTTCTCCTTGGCCTACCTCGCCTCCTCCCTCTTTCAAATTCACTCAGATATACCTTTTTCACCACTTTATTGTTATCCATTCACTCCACATGACCATACCACCTCAACACACTCTCCTCGATTCTGGTGTCCACCGACTTCCTCGCTTCACATCTTTCACGAATCACATTATTTCATATCCTATCCACCCTCTGTACTCTACATACTTTCCTCAGCAGTCCCATCTCCACTGCTCTTACTCTTGACTTTTCATTTTCATGCCACACCATAATCTCACATCCATATGTTAAAGCTGGCACTAACACAATTCCATTAGGTGTAGGACAATACTATACAGTATTCAATATGAATTGAACTTTGGGTCATTACAGATTTATCAGCTATATTGTCAGCCTTTCCCTCCAATTACAGTAGTTCAATATCTTGAGCGTTTATTGTACAGTGATGTTCAACAATTTTTTACACAACTCAATTTTTGAGTACAGTACACTTATACAGTAGCTGCAAGATCCTTTATACAACAAGAGTTACAAACAACTGACCTCAACCGAACAATCATGACCATTATTCCCATTACACACCTGAAACTCTAGACAACTGATTCACAACTGAACAGGGTTATCAATGTAGTCCTTGTACACAACCGTGGTTCTTAACTTATTAAGCAGGATTCCAAACCACTTGCTGATTTCATCTGTTAACTGAGCATGACATCATTAGTTTTTAGTTTTAAATATGTAATGGAACCAATGACTCCCTTTACAGTCATGATCATTACTGTGCTCCTTTTACATATCTGAAGTTTATAATGTATGAACTTGGTTGCTAACCCTTTGCCGATTGTTTAACAGGACTTATTGAACAAATGAAACTAAATCTACTCTCACAGTAACTGGTTCAAATCTATCATAATTCCTTTTTCATTAGATCCTGTGAAAGCCCAGTAGTATTCAATGAAAAATGTTCCCCAGAATAATGTTAATTTTTTTCTAAACACTACTAATCTTGAATTACAAGATGAGGTGGACTGCAGCTTGATTCTCTCTCTCTCTCTCTCTCTCTCACACACACACACAGACCAGTTTCTTCCATTCATCACCCAATCCTTCACTGCTGTTTTTAATCTGGAGTATATGGGCCTCTGTGGGGGAACATAGAATTGGATGATGGATGGATGGATGGATATGGGCCTGGTGCTAGGCCAGTCAGTTCAGATTTTTAAGGCACTGGTTACCAGATGCTTTCCTCCTGAGTGGCATCAAGCTGTCAATTAGTCCCAACCATACTTCTGATCTAACCCATAAGGCCACATTTGGTTGGAGCACTTTATCCCACTAGACCATCATACATCCATTTGTTGGGTATATGGTAACCTCATGATGTGACATATGATTTCCTTGTATTTCCTTACTTTCCATATTTACGGGTGGCAACAGCAACATATGTGAAGCCAGGTCCATTGTGAAGAAGGGGTGGGGTGGGGCACCAGTTGAGGGTCAGGTCACGCCACCCTGGAACAACATCTTCACTCAGGAAGCTGCCAGGCCCCAGCTTAGGAGCAGACGTGGGGGCTGTGGGAAGCAAGTGTGGGGTTTAGTGACAGCTGAAATCTGAGAGAAGTTATGATGAGGATGAGGAGTGCTTGGAAGAGCTTGAGTATATGTGCGGACAAAGTAGTCTAGAGGTGGTTCAGTATTGGTTCTTTTGTCAGCGTTCTCAGGAGGGAGCAAAGCTTCAGAGATGATGATGTTGTCACAATGCCCTGGAATCCTGTCTTTACTCAGAAGGCAGCCAGAGCTCTGTGGGGGGGCAGTGGTGGTAGTTATTCTTGAAACCCTCCTACCCCCTGGGGGTAGGGGGGTTTCAAGAATACTCCCCCAGTATCCCTGCTTGTCGTATGAGGTGACTAAAAGGGTTGGTTAGGTTAGTGCCCCACCCCGTAAAAAGAACTAACTAAACAAGCGAATAAAGCACCTTGGACCAGGACGGACCATACGTTGACGACTACGGAATGGACAAAGGACATCCTGAGGGTGGGGACGTGGAATGTAAGAGGAGTGAATGATGAAGTGAAAGAGAGAAAGATTGTTCAGGTGCTTGAGGAGGCAAGAGTGGATGTATGTGGATTGACTGAAACTAAATGGAAAGGTGAAAGGGTGAGAGAATGGGAATACGGTTTAGGAATATGTGCGGGAGTCAATGAGAATGAGAGGGCAAGAGAGGGAGTATGTCTGATGATAAGCAAGAAGTGGAAGGAGAATATAAGAGAGTATGGAACAATGGGTGCAAGGATTGTATTGGTGAGGATGAAAGTAGGCATACAAGCTTGGGCGATTGTATGTGTGTATGCGCCAACAGAGGACCGAGTGGCAAGAGTGAAAGATGAGTTTAGGCAAATGTAGAAGCATGTATGGACAAGTTTGAGAGGAGTGAGAGAGTGTTTTTGATTGGAGACATGAATGGTAAAGTTGGGAATGTACGAGTGGATGGAGTGGTTGGTCAGTGGGGTGTGCCAGCTGAGATGGATGAGAATGGTAGTGCCTTGGTGGACATCTGTGCTGGTAAGGGGTTGGGAATAGCCAACACCTACTTTCGGCACAAGATGATCCACAGGTACACATGGAGAGTCTTGAGGAGGATGGATGGTGAACTTGTAGAACGGAAGGCAATGATAGATTACGTGTGTGTGGATGAGCAAATGAGAAGACAAGTGTTGGATGCAAGAGTGTGGAGAGGGTGGGGGAGTGGAATCTCTTACCATCACTTAGTGATGGCCAAGGTGAGGCTGCAAAGAAAGTGGGTGAAGAGACCAAGGGGAAGACAGGAGGAAGTACCTCCTGTGAGAAGAGTGGAGAAGTTACAAGATAGTGAGAAAATGGCAGAGTATAAGAGAATAGTGGAAGAAAGATTGAGAAGGTATGAGTTAAAGCAGATGGAAGGGGTGGAAGATGTATGTAGAATTTTCACGGAAGAGATAGGCGCAGCGTGTGAGGAGGTTTGTGGAGTGAGGAGGAGATGTAGGGGTGTGCAAGGGACAGCATGGGAATGTAGAGAGTGATAGCAATGCAAGTATAAGTGGTTGGGGAATGGCTGGGAGAAGAAGAGGTGAGAGGAGAGAGGAAGAGATCAATAGGGTGGAAGTAGTGGAAGCACTGAAGAAGGTCAAGATGGGAAAGGCCCCAGGAACTGATGGAGTGTGTGGTGAAATGCTGAAGTATGGGGGGTGAGATTGTTGTGGAATGGATATGGAAGTTGTGTAGATTGGCTTGGGAAGAGGGAAGGGTTTCAGAGGACTGGAAATCAGGTATAATTCTTCCTTTATATAGGGGAAAGGGGGAGAGAGCAGTATGTGGTAACCATAGGGGTATTTGCTTCTTAGTGTGACTGGAAAGATATATGGCAGAATACTTATTGATAGGGTTAGGCATATAACAGAGGAGTTAGTTGGAGAAGAACAAGGGGGATTTAGGAAGGGAAAAGGGTGTGTAGATCAGATATTTGTTCTAAGATGTTTAATGGAGAAGTAACTAAAGAAGGGAAATAAAGTGTATGCTGCCTTCATGGACTTGGAGAAAGCATATGACAGAATAGATAGGCAAGGTATGTGGAAGGTATTAAGACTATATGGAGTGGAGGGGAAATTGTTGAGTGCTGTGAAGAGCATGTGCGAAGGAGCTAGGGCTACTGTGCAAGTGGATGGTGAGCTAAGTGAGTTCTTTGATCTGAAAGTGGGACTGAAACAGGGTTGTGTGATGTCTCCATGGCTGTTTAATATATACATGGATGGGGTTATAAAGGAGGTGCAAGGTAGGGCAGTGGATGTGGGGGTGGCTCTAATGAATGAGGGCGAGATGTGGAAGATTTCGGTGTTGTTGTTTGCTGATGATACAGTATTGTTTAGTGAAGATGAATGGGAGTTGCAAGGTTTGGTGAATGAATTTGGGACAGTGTGTAAGAAGAGGAATCTGAAAGTCAATGTGAACAGTACTAAAGTTATGGTGTTTGAGAGGAATGAAGTCACACAATGCACAGTGAGGTTGGATGGTGAGGATATGGAGAATGTGACTGCATTCAAGTACTTGGGCAATGTGATGAGTAAGGATGGAAGTTTTGGGGATGAAATACTTGAAAGGGTACAGCAGGGAAGAAAGGCTGTTGGTTCATTGAAAGCGGTGATGAGAAATAGGGAGGTGAGTATGGAAGTCAAGAAGTCACTGCATGATAGTATTGTGATCCCTACCCTGACGTATGGAAGCGAGGCGTGGACCTTGCTAGAGGGTAACAAGTCAAAAGTGAGAGCAGTGGAAATGAGTTACTTGAGAGGAGCATGTGGAGTGACATGGAGGGACAGGTTGATGAATGAAGAAGTGAAGGAATGTTGTGGGGTGGATGTGGATGTGGTTGAGAAGATTAGGAGAAACACACTGAGGTGGTTTGGACATGTGGAGAGAATGGAGAATGAAACTCTGACTAAGAGGGTGTATGCAGGTGGGGTGGGGGGAGGGAGAGGAAAGGGAAGGCCGAGAATGAGGTGAAGGGATGGAGTTGAGAGGTATATGAGGGAGGGGGGGAGTGAGCTGGAGGGAGGGTAGGCAAATGGTGGGTGACAAAGCGACTTGGAGGCGTTTTGTCTGTAGCCACCCTTTACGGGATTAGGTAGTCGGGCTATAGATAGATAGATAGAGAAATTTGGGATTCAGTGATGGGACTGATATCTGAAAAGTCTGACAACAAAGCATGGCCCCTTCAGTCAGATGGCATTCTCATTTCATGCTTACTACCTACATGCAATTTTATTATGCCTGGGAGAGAGATTTCAAGGTTGGAAGGTTCGCTGTAACTTTCAAAAAGCCACTACCTACACGAGGTCTCCCCTAAAATAAATAAAACTGTCTAGAATAAACCAACAGAATATATCATGTGATTGCTGGATAAAGCTTGTATTCAATTATTAACCTTTAACTTGATATTACTATCCTGAATCCAGTGATATGGATTTTAGTGAATTTTAGTGAACAATGGTATGCTTCAACTGAAGTAGTAGTGTACTAAAAAAATAATTTTAATTTTGTTGGTAGTTCATCCAAGTTGTTCGCCTGTGGGTCTGACATACTCTGGCACTATAACTCTGCAGGATTTATCACATTCACTAATAATGTTTTAAATCAGTGGCCATTTTCCAATTACAGCCCTGTGTATAATTTTCGGTATCAAGTCCTCCTACCAAATGGCTGTGTATGTGATCTCTTACACATTTCCCACCAATAGTGGGTTAAATTTTAGCCACTGACATATTTCCACGGTTTTTCTGACATCATTCATCATCATCATCCAATCCTACGTTGCCCAATGAGAAGCATAGAAGCCCCGGGCTAAGCAAGTTCGTCCTGACATTTAAGATGAGAGTGACCAGTCTCACTCATCCCTGATAAGAATATGAATTACTGTCTTAATAATAATAGCAAAATAAATCTACCATATTTCATAATCTAATCAGGAAAGAAAGTTATTCAATGCATATAAAATCAACACACTAAATTATACTAAATTACCATGGTTGATAATTCATAAACGGTTTTTGGCAGAAAACTTTGCTCTACTAATTCTAGCATAAACCTTGACTCCCTGTGGTGCAAAGGTTCCTCTCAGCTCCACAAAGCTGAGACTGTTTTCAGAGGGACATCGCTGTTCACTCTTATATCAACTCTGAGCTGACCTGCGGGTGAAGTAGTGATGTAGACTGGGTCAAAGTCAGACCACCAACCATCCTCATCATTAGTGAATGGGGCTGCCCCAGAGCGCAGTCGCACACGCACCTGGTACCTCTGCCACCACAAATCAACCTTAATCACTTGCTGCCGCTCCCCAAAGGTGCTGTTGTACCAGATGGCTTCACTCTGCAACACACAAGGCACAGTAAAATTATTTCAAAATGCATCAAATCTTGTATTACACCAGGTGAACTACCAGCTTTGCCCTGAAGCATACAAGATGGTCTCATCTTGTAATACACCATGCACTGTGAATCAACTCAGCAGAGGGCTGGACTAGATGGCCTCATCCTGCAACTCACCAGATGCGATGATCATTCCTTGAAACATTTACATACCAGCTCTTTCCACTCTACAGCATGCCAAACTCTTAATAGTGCTAGAAGATAAAATGAATGCCACTTTTGATTACCATATCCCTCCCTATACTTCAAAATATCTGTACTCCTAGCATGATCCCAGAATTTTTCAGATCATCTTACCTGCTTTGTCTACCTCACATTATTTACCTACCACATCCACCTCACAGGCAAAAGAAGAGCAGGATCAAAACAACTATGTGCAAAGGTGGTTAGGAGTCTGATGATGGAGGCATTTCTTCACATTCCACATATGAAGACTCAGTCAGGCTGCCAGATAGTGTGCTATGTGGCAAATAAGCTGCCATGCTTGAAGTGCCCTAGACCTGCTCTGGTCTGACACTGGGAGTAAAGTTTATGTTGATTTACACCAGTGTCCTGAAGCGGAAAGGGGAACACATGAGGTAAGGTCCTCCATGAAGACCTCTGTGCTATGGGATTAAGCAGAAAATTGGTTGAAGATTGCAACACATGAGAGCTTCCATCAGAGGAAAGGCCCTATACATGCTAGTATGGTCAATGGTCTCTAAATGTAAATATAAATGTAACTTTAATTTTATAATGTGTGCTCCTTTGATTTATTTTTTTCACCACCTCCAAAACAATATTATTCATTAAGAAGGAGACCTCTTGTTGTGAAGAGACCTCTTGTTGTGAAGGAGACCAAAGAAGGCTATACATAAAATTGTTGCAGCCTGTAAGTCTCTTCTAAGCAGAATATATAATCTGACAGTACCACTAACACAGGGTCATCCCAACAAAACAGTTAATGGACTCGGTTCTAGATTTCTTCAGTGACAGAGTTTTTCCACAAATTGGAAAAAAGTGCCTGACAGTAGCATCATTACCATCATCCAACCCTTTACTGGCCCATCAAGAGTGTAGGGATCCAGGTAAGGGTGACCAGTGGCTTGCCCTGAATGGCAATGTATGAGCAATATACCCCAACCTCCCCCCACATTTAAACCCTCACATACTGCATCTGGCTGCAATGTCTTAATCCGCTGATCACACGGTGTTTATCTGAATAGATACCACCCAAGGTGGTAAAGTCACCTGAAACACTACACTGAGTGTGGGGATGGTGCCCCTGCTTACCACACAAGCAAGAATAAAATATCAACTGAAGGAGTTAAAATGATGTATGGGAGGGAGAAGGGATCTCTCTCTCTCTCTCTCTCCAGTCCTTACCATATTCCAGGGCAGATTAAGGCTGGTGTCAGCTAGGCGGTGGTCAACCCTAACCCAGATGCCAGCAGTGCTTGAGAAGGTCTCCATGGGAACTGGCAGCGTCCAAGTCACGCTGATTTCTCGTGTCCCTGGCAGTGGCGCTGCACTGACGTCCTTCATCTTGGCTGGCAGAACTAGATGAGAGATTAGAAACAAATAATTGGTGCCCTTTGTAGGCAAGGACAGAGACAGAAATAGTGTACTTGTTCCACCTTAATTTGGCTCACATTATCACCCTTTTACAGCACAAAAAGACAATACTACAGTTCTACATCCCTTCCATGGCACTTCTTCCTGGCTGGCATCATATTCTAGAGTCAATCTATTGTTACAACTCAGCATACAAGATGGAGTGATGGCAATTTCAGGCCAAGTTAAGTAAAACAGTATAGAAATTTTCAGTGGACAAGGTTATGAAGTAGAGACGGAAAAACTACAATATTTAAAAGAGTTCGCATACTTTTTTTTTTTTTTTAATTGGCCTATCCCCAAGTCCCAGTAGTCCTCCTTGGGGCCCAGTAGTCCTCCTTGGGGCCCAGTAGTCCTCCTGCATCTCCACATGTCACCACTTCGGCACTAACACCGACCATCCATACTGAATACATGCTAGGGCTGTCTCATACAGGACTGGTGTACTGGTATTAGCGGAGGTACTTTTATGACATGTCGGAGGTAGATCAGAAAAATCTGCTTTTTATGAAATTCAAATCCTTAAACTGTTCCCTGCCCCAGCCAGGATTCGAACCTGGGTCCATTAGGACTGCAGGCCGTCTCTCTACCGATTCTGCCACCGCCTCCCCCCATGTTAGATTAGTTGCTACTTACCCTATATTTCCAACATAAATCAGATCACTATGCCCAACAATCCCCTAACCAACCATCTCATTCCCATACCATCACCTGCAGTTTCTCAAACCTAACCATCAAGAGTCCTCTCACTCGCACATCCTCCATACGAGTAATACTCCATTTCAACACCATCTCTTACACTAAGTGGTAGGTGGTGGCGACCATCATCCACTCACTTGATGTAGTCCTGCCTACTTCTTCCTTAGCCTGTATCATTCTCTTTCTGAGCCTGCCCTCCTCTCTTCCTATTTCTCCCAGCTTTCCTGTCACTTCTTATTGCTTTTCTTTCCTTTACAGGTGGCTTTACATTGAGTGACAAGCCAAATGGTTTCCTGTAAGCCAAGAAACCATTTACAACGCTGGGTGGTAACCATATAACCAAACCAAATGTGCTCCCTACGTGTCAACAAGTGGGTTGGTGGAGGGTTAGTGCTCCTCCCCGTAAAACAAATAACTCAGAGTCAAATGGCCACCCCTTACGGGATTATGGCGTCTGGCGATAGATAGACAGACTCTTACACTAACCCACTCTCATATCAACTCACTCCAACAACTCCTTACTACCACACCAACACATTCCCACATGAACTCTAATTAAATCACAGGCAGATCAACTAAATCATGGCTGATTTCCACACCTAAGTGTACTCCCACACACAATAGTCCTCCACATCATCCACTTTCACACCACCTCCCTTCCACACTAGTCCACTCCCACATCACCTTCATATAGTAATTCACAGCCAGATTCCCACACCTAATTGTTTCCCACTCGCTACCTTCCCCCACACCAATCTACTTTCACACCATCTCCCTTCCACACCAATCCACTCCCACACCACGCTTCTTCCACACAACTTCCTTCATTCGTCAACTCACAGTCAGATTCCTACATCCAACAGTTTCCCATACACCATAATTCCTGCAACCAGCAGGTCCCCACACCAATGCTATTATACACTAACTCACCAATGGCATAATTACTGAAGCTGTGATTGCGGTTACCCAAGACAACCTCCTGGGCTGATTTAATCACAATATTGACAGCAACCTCCTCATCCACTGGTGAGTACTGCCTCATGCCCCACCAGCAGCAGGTGTCGGGGCAGTCACAGGTGTCAATTCACAGCCAGATTCCCACACCTAATTGTTTCCCACTCACTACCTTCCCCCACACCAATCTACTTTCACACCATCTCCCTTCCACACCAATCCACTCCCACACCACGCTTCTTCCACACAACTTCCTTCATTCGTCAACTCACAGTCAGATTCCTACATCCAACAGTTTCCCATACACCATAATTCCTGCAACCAGCAGGTCCCCACACCAACGCTATTATACACTAACTCACCAATGGCATAATTACTGAAGCTGTGATTGCGGTTACCCAAGACAACCTCCTGGGCTGATTTAATCACAATATTGACAGCAACCTCCTCATCCACTGGTGAGTACTGCCTCATGCCCCACCAGCAGCAGGTGTTGGGGCAGTCACAGGTGTCAAATGGTGGCATGGGATTTCCTTGGCACTGGCACTCTCCACTGTACCTTTGTAGTAATAGATAGATATATTCGTAGATGGATGAGAACATAGATAGGTAGGAAGACTGACTTAGGAAGATTGACTGACAGTCTGATTGGTTAGTAAATAATTATTTAGGCAGGTGGAGTTTAAACAGATGAACAACTGGATGAAAACAGGGTGACTGACTGATAAATACTGTACTGTACAGTCAATCATAACAACAGCCTCAATTCCCAGTTACCCACAACCAAAACTTCCACTTACAACCAGAACTGCACATCTACCACAACTCCCATCCACAGCCACATAAACAACTACAATCCATTCTCAAAATCATCCACACACACAACTACACTACGCAGTAGAGACAAAACTCCCACCAACAACCACAACCCCTTCACATCACCATCATCATGTTTGACATCTTGTTCTCTCACCGACAATCTTAGGCAAAAGCCACAGTTCATACATTAACATATTATTCTGGAAGTTTCAAAGTATGTTGGAGAAGTAGCTGCCAAAAACCACTGAAAATAAATCTTCATCCTCCAAACTGTGTCTTTACTACAGTACCGGTAGGTTTGTATTCACCTGGCAACATTGAGCCACTACCCTAAACCACAGACACACTTACACTAATTATAAGAGAGCCAACTGGGAGGCCTTCACAACTGAAACAGAACACTTTGAAACATTAAACAGTACATCCATCACAAACATCAACACCGCTGTGCACACTTTCAATGCAATTATACAAAACGCAGACAAAAGACGCATCCCCAGAGGCAACAGAAAAAGACACAACCCCAATTTCACACCAAAAATTCAAGGCCTCATCAGACAACGGGACACACTACGACACTCACGAACACCACATATGCATGACACCATACAACAAACACACGAACTCAACACTCAAATAAACAATAAAATATCAGAACAGCAAACACTAAATTGAAATAATTACCTCCAAACACTTGATCACAAAACAAATACCAGCAAACTCTACAAAACACTAAACAGCATCACACTCTCCAACAGCAACACTACACAATCAAAGCTGCCATCACAACAACAGACACCATTCCTTCAAACAACAAGCAAACACTCTCATCAATCACTTTTCACATGTTAGCCATCTAAACCCTCTTCGTGATGACCGATGTATCATCCGACGTAAGAGACAGTTCCCCACAGACCCAGACTTCGCACCTTTCACTTACAACCAGACAAAGCACATCATCAGCAACCTCAAGCACTCATCTGTCTGTGGACCAGACAACATAAGCAACATACACCTTAAACACATTGGACCACAAGGCATACAAGCACTCACCAACATATCAAACTACAACTACTCTATCTATCTATCTATTGCCAGACACCATAATCCCGTAAGGAGTGGCCATTTGACTTTGAGTTATTTATTTTACGGGGAGGGGCACTAACCCTCCCCCAACCCACTTGTTGACACGTAAGGAGCACGTATGGTCTGGTTATATGGTTACCACCCAGCGTTGTAAATGGTTTCTTGGCTTACAGGAAACCATTTGGCTTGTCACTCAATGTAATGCCACCTGTAAAGGAAAGAAAAGCAGTAAGAAGTGACAGGAAATATAAGAGAAATAGGAAGAAAGGAGGGCAGGCACAGAAAAAGAATGATAAAGGCTAAGGAAGAAGTAGGCAGCACTACATCAAGTGAGTGGATGATGGTCGCCACCACCTACCACACAACTACTCACACAACATAATACCCAACATCTGGAAGCATGTCATTATCATCACTATCCCCAAACCCAACAAAGACCCCACATTACCTTCCTCACACCGCCCCATCACACTCCTCTGCACCCCCTCCAAAGTCACTGAAAGACTGGTACTACAACTAGTTACACCTCACACCCCCCTAGCCCCATCACAACATGGTTTTAGGCCACTACACTCCACAAACATTCTTCTTACAGACCTTACACAGAGAGATTTTGATGGCATGAATTCAGCTAGGCCACCACATAGAACACTCCTTGTCACACTAGACATTAGTAAAGCTTTTGATTCCATCCCCCGCCACAACCTCACAAACAATATATTCAACACAAACATGCACAATAACACAAAAAGATGGCTAGCAAACTACTTAGCAGGGAGATATGCACATGTAACTTTTGCTGGTCAGTCCTCAAACATCAGAAACTTTACAAATGGTGTCCCCCAAGGATCTGTCTTGTCTCCTACACTCGTCAACCTATACATGCATGACATACCCACACCCCACACACAACAAATACACATAGCTTCCTATGCAGACAATATAACACATGCACACACCAAAATGCAAACACAGCCACACAAATCCTTCAACCTTACCTCAACACACTACATGAATGGTTCACCACAAACAGACTCAAAATAGCCCCAGCCAAATCTACAGTGACCCTTCTCACAAACTGGACAGCAGAACAGTCACATTCCACACCTCACCACAGACAACACTCCCCTACCACACACACACACACACACCCAAAATCCTTGGTGTAACATACAAAACATCAATGTCATTTCAACAACACATCACAAACAACAAAAATAAATTGATACCTAGACTCAATGCCTTGAAGTCACTTGCCCATACAACATTTGGACACAACAAAGAAACCACCACCACAGTATACAAACAATATATACGTTCAGTGATGAATTATGCAAGCCCTGCTTGGGCTCCTAACCTCACTACAACACTCTCCAGGCCATACAAAACAAGACCTCAAAAATAATCACAGGCTGCAAAGCTACTACACCTACACACCACCTACACCAAGAAACCAAGGTCCTCAAACTCAAGGATTATCTAGACATGAGAGGCACCCAGACTCTCGCTGCAGCCCCCACAAACCCACAACATCCACTACACTACATGGCAGCACATCCACACACACACCAAGGAACATCAAAACAACACCCAGCACACGATATCTTACACAAATACTATCATCTCTTCCCCCCTGCCCACCTCAGACCAGCTTCCAGAAGCATATTCATACTCAAATCAATCGACGTTCCATCCAGTCAAAGACAACACACAGCTGCATGCACAGCCTCCTGATATCCATCCTTCTGAATCCTATCTCCCCCGTGAGGACAGGGTCCACCTGGGCAGGCTGAGATGTGGGGATCATCCAGCCCTCTTGAGTTAACAGAAGAGGCTGGATGACTCCGTTGCTGACGCCTGTCCAAGATGTAACACAGCACCCCATAATATTAAGCACATCATGGAAGACTGCATTGCACACAATCACCTACGCCAACAACACAACATACACTCCTTGAGAGCTCTGTGGGAAAGCCCAGTCTCTGCCATGGCCTTCCTTAGGGACTCGAGGCTGTTCGGCCAGACTGCCTAGGGAACAACTACTACTACTACCCTAAGATGATTTACCATATTAAGTCATGGCTGTGTGAAATTGGACTACCTTTGGTTATGTGCAAGGTTTCAGTCTCCTAGGTTACTACAGTCATTGACTCAACCCTCCAGTAGCACTAGCCTTGACCATCAACTGACCTGAAAGGGGTTTGGGAGGTTTGTTTTCAGTTGGCATAACTGGGCCACTCCCACAACATTATTACCATAATAACCCCCTCTCCACCCCCACCCCCCAAAAAAAGAGGATGGTGGAATGAGGGAGAGAGAGAGAAAAAAAACGACAATTTCATCCTGCAGTCCACCAGGTTCACATTCAAATGTGACATTGCAACCACAACCACAACCACAACAACAACTACTACTACTACTTCCACCACCACCACCACCATTACTACTACTACCACCACCACCACCACCATTACTGCTACTACAGCCAAAACCCTGTCCCACCAACCCCCATATGCTGGAGGTGATGAAGTCATAGAGGTAGGGAGAGGCAGTGCAGTTGTGGCAGGGGAGGGTCCAATTGCAGTACAAGTCACTCCAGTTGACGGACACGCATCTCAGGTCTCTCACGTCCAATCCTTGCCCTGGAAAAGCGATAAACAGTTACAAAAATAAAAACAAATGTCAAACAGTACGTAAGTCAATCAATCAATCTATCATCACGATCATGTTCCTCCTCCTCCTTCCACCACCACTACGACACAACCACCACCATCACTTCCTCCTCCACCGTTGGCTGCACAAACAGGCAAACCCTCTATAAATGGCTAAGACAAAGGTGTTACGGAATCACTCAAAGAGCCGAGTAAACTCATCGGCAGACACAACCTCATCAAGATAACGCACAACTTCCGTGAGGGTGGTAACTGGTAAGAACTGTTACGTCCATAAAAAACATGAGATCAACCGTAACACTGTATTGCTAAGTCAGAAGCTTAAATAGGGATCCAAGGCATTTAACTCCTTCAGCCATACTTTATTTAATACGGTATATTCTTGCAGTCACCTGACGATTCTATTCAGCTCAGAAGGGTAGTAGTGAAGGTGTTAATGAAGACTACTGTGTCCAAACCCACCACTTTGAAAAATCACTACTGAGCTGAGTAAAATAACATGGTGGTCATTGCACTGAAGGGGTTATGGAGTAAATGGCCAGTCACGAGTTCCTGAGCTGCATTAAGTGTGCATTAAACCCAAACCATCCTTCTGGAGATGCATCCTCAGCCCAACAGACTACCTAGCGTCTATTTATTGGTTGGATATAATTATGGTTACCACGAAATGTAACGGTTTCCTGTAATAAAGGAACCTATTGCTTGTCAAGTGTAGGCGTTGCTTGTAGGTTGCATTACATCGAATGAGTGGATGGGGGACACCACAAGGAATTAGGAACATCACTGCAGTTAAAGACACTATAAAGACCACACACGCACTGCCATAATGCACGTCACCATACTCTACCAAACTGTACACTGCCACACCACAACACTGCAATACTACACACTGCCACCAAACACAGCTACACCTCACAGTCACATCATACATTGCCACACCTCCTGTCTCTTACTACAGTGAAACTTAACACCCTGCATATTTACAAGTAACACTCCCTCTATGGAAGCAGAATATCACACACACAAAGAAACGGGACTTTACTATACCTGGGATGGAAGCGTCAGTAGTGGAGATGACAGTGGTGGTGGTGGTGGTGGTGGAGGAGGCTAAGGTGACATTCTCTTGACCATGTGCGGGGGTGAGGGAGGCCGAGACGAAGACTGCCACCCCCATCACCCCCACCCACCGGAAGACCCTCATACCGGGGACTCAGATATAGAAAGGCTGTGGTGTTGACTGTGGGAGGGGCGACAATAAGGGGCACATCCTCGGTTGCTTATCTCGTCAACTTTCTAACTAGTAGCTGAAAGACTGCAAGTTCCATCTTCAGCTCGGTCAGACTCTTACATAAAGTCTGTCCCCCACCTATCTCCCTGGATGTAGTTTCGATGGTTGCTTGTATTGCAGGGGAAGTAAAAAAAAAAAAAAATGGTCGTATGCATTAAGTGTAATCGACAGGGATTAATTTTTTTCTTGTTTCTTTTTTCGTTTTCCCCCCCCTTTGTATTCGGACGACTTGTGGATGACGTATGACCCACAGTTTTATATATTTATCTGTTTATTCTTTGACAGCTACGTTTCAGTTTGTGCTT
>JAGKTI010006441.1:22500-40753 GCA_018397915.1 Birgus latro
AAAAATCGATTAAGCAAAAGGCTATACTAATTTTTAAGAATCGCACTACCAACAATCGCATGAACAACGATCACATGAACAATACTAACAAAAACACTAAAAACCATCTAAACTAAAAAAAAAAAAAAAAACAATAATCACACACACACACTTGCGTGACCTACTGTAAGTGGCTAGGAGACTCTGCACCTGTTAATTCCCATCAAATTATCAGTATACACAGGCGAGCATGAGAAAAGGACAGCTATTTGTCGCGATATATAATGAACCGATAAAAAATGTGGGTTGATTATAATACATTCATTCTAACCTGGCAATAAATCCTTACTTAAACCCTTTCGGCCCAGCTGATGGTCATATGTAGTCTTGGCCTGAAACTACCATCTATCCATCTTGAATGTCGAGTTGTAGCGACAGATTAATAGTAAAACATCAGGCTAGTCAAGAAGAAGTGCTATGGAAAGGACAGAGCCACAGAACTGTCTTCATCTTCCACTCAGCTACGTGTAATAAACTGCAAGGGGTAGAAATTCTGGACCGAGTTAGAGTAAAAGGAGTAGAGTAACCACAGAGATGCGTTCCAAGCTCACCGAGTTTCATGCTAACAAAACTTAGCACTCTATTACAGTTGTGGGAGTGGTCCAGTTCCGTCATGTGAAAACAAACTATAATCCACGTTCATTTGTTGGAAATTAGACTCACTTTATTCTATAACTCAAGGACGCCATCCCTATTTTTATCTCGCTACCTCCATACGACTCTATTCAGCTTGGGGATGAGATCTCTTGAAGCACTGAGGTGAAGGAGGGCTGCAGTTAACCCCACCAATTCGACAAGTCCAAAGCTGAATGAAATCGTCTGGGGCCAGCAATGAAAAAATAGAAGACCTTTCGGAGTACAGTACTGAAGTTGCGAAAGGCTGCAGTTATCCCCGCCTGTTCGAAAGTCTCTCAGCTGAATAAAATCGCCTGCGTATAGCAAGGATAAAATTTCATAATGAAGGCATTACACCGATCAAGGGGTTTTGTTTCATCCGTTACTGTTTTCTTGCTGGCATCTGAAAATTTCATTCACCGGGGAGAAGCCTCTCGTTCTGAAGGGGTTTGTTATGGCTACAACCAACCCTTCCAGTTCGATTTCTCCGCTGAATAAAATCGTCAGATGATGTGAATTAACATAACATCTCATTAGATCTTGATATAAAGTGCATCACCATAATGAAATAGTTAAGCAAACACTAAGTTATATCAAATTACAGTATTTTCTGCATATATCTATTTAGTAAATATACTGATGCTCTCATTATTATTTATACCTTGGAACACAAAAATGTGAATCACTGTAATACTATTTTCTTACCCAAACATTTTTTCCAATGTCCATGGACCGTTCATTGAAACTGGTGATAGTAAATTTAAAAATCAAATAAGCATGAAATTAAGAGAAAAGTAAGATAGTTTCAAAGCAAGGGAAAGAATTAAAAACCCCTTTGTTCATCTATTCATATGTGACCGTCAACAGAATAAAGAAACTGATAGTCATAATTTAAAATAAATATGAAATTATCAGAGGTAAGAGAAGCAAAAGCGATAATACTTCAAAGAACGTGATGTTGACAGAAAAATAGTCTACAAAACATGTAACAAATATGTTAGAGGCAAGGGAGAATCAGAAATGTACGCGATGGAGCAGTTAAATTACCAACAACTCGTCAGTAAGCTAATCAACACAATAAATCATAAAACTAAACAATAAAAATAATCAAGGCGTAATGCGGTATCAGTAACAATGGGTAAGCGAAAGAGTGATAAAATTTCCAAGAAGGCAAGAACAAACCGTCAACATGCACGTCAACCAATAGCAAGACACTCACACCACAATAAGGGACTCCAATGAACCTTTTTTACACAGGTTATCAGCTTCCTGGAAGTTTCTGCACACAATCCTGATAGTAGGCGAGTTTATCGGTCTTGGTGACATCGGGACAATGGGAATGGTTTTATGCCACACTGAAGCTTAGATAAGGACACTGCTGTAAGGCAATGCTTGGGCGCGCAAGCACAGCAACCACATTGCCTACCGCTACCACGCTTACATTCTCACAGACAAGCATGTTTTACACACACACACACACACTTGTCATAATGCAAGCTATGCAAACATGCAAACTTGTCATAATGCAAGTTACACACACACACACAAGCTTGTCATAATGCAAGTTATGCAAACACACATACACACATTCGTCTCCTATGGTACAAATTTTTAGAACATCTTGTCCATAACGGTAAAAAATAACAACAAAAACTGTATGAAAATATTAATGCGCTTCTCTGTTGTTTAAAACTTCAGAAGCAAAAAGCATATATTAGTTTCTACTATACATAAATGCAAATCGTATATAAGGCACGGCTTCAACTTTGCCACCTACTATGGCTTCGATCATTCTAACATCTACAGTACACTACTGATGAACAAGCTACAGATCTTCAGAACAGTCTCTAACTAACCCCTTCAGTACGAAAATGCTTTACTTATGTTTCAAAATAACTTCTTCTTTTTTAACTTCCACTAGATTTTATTCAGTTTAATGAACACTTCTCGTAGTGAAGGGGTGGTGATAGAAATTTTTCCTATCTATGACATGCTCAGCTATAGGAAAGTACACTAAAAACATGAAATATCTACGTCAAAAATCTATTAAGAAACTAGAGATGCACATACAAACTCAACCACCAAGCATTTCAGAGTTATATGTTAGTAGAAACTTCAATGAGAAAGAAATGGTGAATAAAAATCATAGTTTCCACAGCTAAAGAACCAACAAATAATGTTATTTCATGCTTGAAAGTACAGGGTCAAACAAGGCATGCAAGTGTAGTTGCAAAATACCTTGACAAAATCAGCTTGCTCCAGTGCCAACTTGCATAGGCCACAGCAGAATGTCTTCAGTAAGCTTATACCATATCTTGATGGATGATAGTTTCCTTATGTTATCACTGCAGTAGTCTGCAGTAATATGGGTCGTGGATTTGTTTTAGATTCACTCATCGCTCGTGCATAATACAGTTTTTGTGTACCATATCTCGTATCCTGAGAGAGCCTGTCAGATTTCTGATGTCATAAATGTGTCACACATATTTGCCGAACTATGGTTGTGTCACTGCTGCTCACTAACGATCTTTGTTCTTCTGTGTATCTGGCAACATATGATACCAGTACTGTATATCTTTTACTGCTGTTTATATTAATATAATGAACTTAAGTACCTTATGACTCTTAGTCAGAATCCCAGGAATTATTATAATTACTGTACTCTGGAAAATCTGCTGATAAATAACAACACTGCTCCAAACAAATGATTTCATCATGACTTCTTTTTTTTTCATCAGTCATCACTGGTTACACACAGTTTCACTCAACTCACACTCCTTACTGAAATGCTTATGAAAAACACTGGTTAGTGTTCTTGTAGTCATCTTGTGAAATGTGCACAGATTTTCTAAAACACACTTTTTAAAATGTGGATGAGCAGATTGTTGGTGGCCTTCATTAGTTTCTGCCTTATTTTCAATATCTGGACTGGCAAACAAGACAGAATTCAAAGAAGCTACCACTACCTGAATTTATCCAGTGCCAGGTGGGTAAATATATGATATGGGTGATGGAGTTTAGTTCATGTAAGACTTTCATTACCGTCCTCGGTAGTACTGCATTCTCACTCGGTCACTGTTACTGCACTAGCTACTTCACCAGAATACTGAATTGCAACATAACCTGATGAAAGAGGTGTAATATTTAATTTCTGGGAATTTTCATTCTGATGCATTGATTGTTTTGTTTTGGTCATGGATTCTTTATCATCAACTTTCACATTCATCACTGACAGCTGAATGTAATCTGAGTTTTGATACCTTTCACTGGCCTCAGTATCCTCAACACACCCAAACTGCGATAAGAATAAAGCTGGCTCAACAGCAGAAGTGCAAGATTTACCCATGGCTGAAATATCTGGGCTACTGTAGTTTTCAATTTTCACAAATGAATGTGAAATATCTTTAACTGTGTCTGACTGTGCAAAACTAGTATCCTTTGCTCTATGATCGGCAGCTTTTACAGCAACATAACCTTTACAAGGCCTGTCATTCTGCATTGCTAATGTTTCTCGCTTTGATACTTTTCTATTACTCTTTTCCACTTGAGTAGCATCACTCAAGTCACTTTTACATTTATGATTAACTTCACTTTGTTTTGGATTCATCTGTGGTGATTCTGTGTTCATTTTCATAGAGCT
The DNA here is from genome assembly GCA_018397915.1 of Birgus latro. Classification (NCBI taxonomy): domain Eukaryota; kingdom Metazoa; phylum Arthropoda; class Malacostraca; order Decapoda; family Coenobitidae; genus Birgus; species Birgus latro. The sequence goes on from JAGKTI010006441.1 coordinate 26,795, forward strand.
GCGAACACCGTCAACCTGGTTCTCTGTCTTAGACAATCTATTCTCGTGGCTTGAGACATGGGGAACAACTAAAGACCTCAGAGGGGCAAATAATGAACTGAGTGGAACAACTGATGGGGTAAGAAGGACTGGCATGGGTGATGGAGGATTGTGAGTTGAGGAACCTGAGTCCTGTGCTGCTAAACTGTTTGGGCCCAATGGAAAATGACCAAGTTCCCTTTGCAGGACCCAGCCACCATGTGTCAGCCCACATCCCATAGACACCGGGTTCACCTCATCTCCAGTCCACCTGTGTAGCAAAATTGGAAAGGTATCATCATTATCACTGGAATGGCAGCATCATTATCACAATGGTATCTGCAGAAAGAGTTTGCCTAGACAGGGATTCAGTATGGAAGCACAGTTCTTGAGAACAACAGGAGGGTCCCTATCAGGACTGTAGCAAGGCTGGGGAGACAGAATGTGCATTTTCTGAAGAAATGTGAATTACAGTCATAAGGAAGTTTTGGGGGGGAATGATGGAGAAATATCACTGGATTAAATTTGTTCAAAGTAGGGTTAGATGCAAAGTACTGAAGGGACGAAGGTTTGTACAAGGTGGATATTGGAGGTGACAGATTTATCCGACATGCAGAAGGGCTGCTGGGTCTTCAAGAATTGTCTAGTATCACATCTATGCCCAGAGTCTGACCTAGAAAATAAATAAACAAATAAATAATAAACATCACACAAACCTCTTGGTAGCAGATGATTCTGAGTGGTAGTTCTTGAGGTCAGTGACACCCATGATGAAGGGCTTTGGGTTGGAATATGTGAGGTTAGGAGTAGATTCTGTGGGATGTGTGATGCTAAGAGAATTGTTTGTGGAGTTGGGACTAGTGTCTTTGGAGTCTGTGGGGTTGGGAGTAGTGTCTGTGGGGTTGGGAGTAGTGTCTGTGGAGTTGGGAGTAGTATCTGTGCTGCTCGGAGCGGTGTCTGTTGGGTTGGGAATAGTGTCTGAGGGGTTGGGAATAGTGTCTGTGGGGTTGGGAACAGTGTCTGTGGGGTTGGGAGTAGTGTCTGTGGGGTTGGGAGTAGTGTCTGTGGGGTTGGGGGTAGTGTCTGTGGGGTTGGGCATAGTGTCTGTGGGGTTGGGCATAGTGTCTGTGGGGTTGGGAGTAGTGTCTGTGGGGTTGGAAGCAGTGTCTGTGGGGTTGGAAGTTGTGTCTGTGGGGTTGGAAGTAGTGTCTGTGGGGCTGGGAGCAGTGTCTGTGGGGCTGGGAGCAGTGTCTGTGGGGTTGGGAGTAGTGTCTATGGGGTTGGGGGTAGTGTCAGTGAGATCTGTGGGGCTGGGAGTAGTGCCTGTGGGATCTATGTAGTTGGAAATGCTGTCTGTGGGGTTGAGAGTGGTGTTGTTGATGTTCATGAGGCTGGGAGTGGCGTCTTTGTTGTTCGTGGGGTTGGGAGTCGTGTCAATGAAGTCTGTAAGGTTGGAAGTGTTGTCTTTGATGTCTGTGAGGTTAGGAATATTGTCTGTGGCATTGGGAATGAAGTCTCTGATATTTGTGGGGCTGGGAGTAGTGTCTGTTGGTTTGTGGGTGGTGTCTAAGGAGCTGGGAGGAGAATCAGTGAGGTTTGCAGGGATGAGTATAATGTTTGTGGAACTGGATTTCGAGTCTGTGGGACTGGAATTAGAGTCTGTGAGGTTAGAATTAGAGTCTGTGGGGTTGGACTTAGAGTCTGTGGGGTTGGAATTAGAGTCTGTGGGGTTGGAATCAGAGTCTGTGGGGTTGGAATTAGAGTCTGTGGGGTTGGAATTAGAGTTTGTGAGACTGGATTTTGAGTCTGCAGAGCTGGAATTTGAGTCTGTAGAGTTGAAATTAGAATCTGTGGGACTGGGAGTAACATCTACTGCATTGGGATGAAATGCTGGTAAATTCTGATCACAATTTACCACATTCTTGGAGTCGGAAGTTAGTTCAAATGATGGGGAAAAGGGATCTACATAACCAAGGGATGGATCTGATGAGCTTGGAACAGGGGTGATGAAGTTTGGGGAATGCATGGTTGTGTCAAGAGCAGGGTTAGCAGAGTTAAGGGTGGCAATGGCAGGGTTAGGAACAGGGATAGAAGGGTTTGATATTGGGATGGTGGGGTTAGGGGCAGGGTTGGTTGTGTTAGGGGTATGGACAGAGATGGTTGTGTTAGGGGTATGGACAGAGATGGTTGGGTTAGAGGTAGGCTTTCTGGCATAAAGGGACGGTTCAGAGGTTGTGTTTGTGGGATCAAGGAAATGGATGGCTTGCTTAACAGTGGGAATTGGTGTGTGAAGTACGAGAGTCCTATTAAATGAGCTGGGGTCTGTTCTGCTGGGGTCACTCTCCTCTGAGGGGAGAAGACAAACCTGAAAGAAGACAAATTCTGTACATAAAGTTCTCATTATAAGTTGCTTATAAGTTGCTCTGAGATATGACAAATGCTGCACAAACTTTCCTTTAAGGAGCATGAAAGAAGGCTAATGCTGTACCGAAAGGTCTCATTTTAAGTTGCCTTTCTGATGTTGATCTTCACTACTAAGTTGAAGCAATTTACAGAAAAAATGCCTACTGAAGTTCTACTAATGCCTGCCTGTAAAGGAAGTTCTCACTGTAAGTCATCTTTTTGGAGTTGTTCTTTGCTCTTAGTTCCAAGTAAATGATGAGAAAATTGCCAACTGCAGTTCTAATGCTGCCTATATAACTGAATGCTAATGTTCCCATATTCACAGTACCAGCTGTACACATACACACACAAAAAAAAAGCTTGATGTTAAAATATGACTCTGATACATAATGAATGTATGCACAAAGTTCAACACTCAAAAGGTAGCATTCTTCAGGAGTTTAAAGGGGGCTTCCTGTATTCAAGGGGTTAGACATAATTTCCCTTAACTACTTCAATATGATGGTGTCTTTTATTTGTCTACTGTTGCTATCTCCATATAATTTTACGAGCTCAGGAAACATCTCTCAAATTCAAATGGTTAAACAAAGAAACAAGAAATGACAGAAATTAATATGAATATGACTTGTGAACAATCAGTAGATTCATTCCCTGCAGTATCGGTACAAATACACCTCTTTTATTTAACCCCTTGACAACTATCCTCACTGATCAATATTTATATTCCAGTGGCAATAATTTTTTTAGTTGTTTGGGGGTTAATTCTTGCTACTGCCAAATGACTTTAATTAACATGGGTTAGACTTCTCATAGTGAAGGGGCTAACATGTTAAACTTCTCTGTGATGAGATTCTTTATTTCATTCTTGTTACTCTCAGAGGCTTCTATTCAGCTTAGGAAAAACTTTTCAAAATGCTTAAGTTAGACAATGCCTTCATTAATCTCTTCATGGAAAGAGCTCTCACTTTAGTTGAATGAAATAATGTGGGGATGGCCATATTTGAATGAGAAGGAAGTCATCGGACTGAAGTGCTTAACCCTCCCTTGGTCAGAACAACTTTAGTGCAGGTACACTATTCCATCTAACACTCAGTTTCATTAAGTTCAATCAGAAAAGCCTAAATTTTAAAAAACTTACCCTCTCTTCACTGAATATACCAGAGGGCAGCTTAATTTTTGCTGTAGTCTTCTGGGAGAAAGTCACCAATTCCCTATGGAGAAAATCTACATTAGAAAAACAGAACAGTACTGTATAATTATAGTAGAAAAACAGTACAGTGAAAATATATCCAAAACAACACTAAGTCCTCATTTTAACCCTTTCCACCTGACGACATCTTTACTTTTATATTTTTGCTACCATAAAATGATTTTCAACTGTTTTGGGATGACTTTTTCAAATTGGAAGGGTTAGCTACAGCCTTGATTAACCCCTTCATTGACAAAGCTATTCCATACACTACAAAGAACCATGCAATGATAACTTCTTTTTTATACAGTACTGTACTAAGTTCACAGAAGATTAGAGGAAAATTGCCCATGAAATGCTCCACTGCTATCTATAAACCAGATTTGGTGGTAACCAAAGTACAAAAGAAAACTTATGTATGGCTGAAATGGCCTATAGTATGTAATTATGCAGCATGATGGCACCTCACCTTCTGCAGTGGAGGAGGCCAAAGATGACAATGACACTCACAATAATGGCAGCAGTGGTGATAAGTCCAATAGTCCAGGATGTCAGATCTGCAGGACGTGTTAATAACTTCACTGAGCCATCAGAGTTTGTTAAAGTATTTTTTTTTTCTAACCTGATTATGCTCTCTATTCTCTTTCCCCTCAGCTGATGGCCAAGTGTAGTCTGATTTGAACTGAGTGTGTAAAAACATGGGTAGTGCACTTATATCTTGCCATGCATCTCACCTGGTGTTGGAATGGTGATGGTGGCTGTTGGGGCCCATAGTGATGGCCCTGAACGGTACTGCAGCCTCACCCACACTGTGTACTGACTGCCACTATCCAGCCCACCTATCACAACCACATTGCTCCACACATCACCACTCACCATCAATGCATCACCTGTGACAAAATATACCTCAATAAAAAATGGATGAATGATACGTTTATGTGAAGCTACAAAACATGGTGAATGTTTTTGGCGTATCCGATAGAGCCAGGATTCTGTGGGCTTGAATGATGAGTGAATGGAAGCATGGCCCATTGGACTGGGCAAATTTGGGCTTTCTGGACATCGCTACTCCTCACCCTGCCCTAGGGTGGGAAAGGAGGTCCTGATGATGATGATGATGCATGGCTAGATGGATGGACTTCCCTAAACACAATACATGCTAGAGCTTCAGCTAACAAAGTCCAACTACCACAACTACACAGCTCCACATATCATCACTCATCTTATCATACTGTCTACACCATAACAAGCTTCACAATGGAAATCATATATTTATTAATTTATTATAAATATTTTTTATTAAGCCCACAGTAAGTTACACCAGAGCTTCGACCACACTCTGTGCCTGCTCCAGCTCCACAGTCTGGGTATCCCAGTCTGCTTACTCTATATACTGTCATCACCATCACCATTACCATTTTACCTGTATCAAAATATATATCAAAACTCACCCTAAATACAATACACACAACTTACCATTCACATTCTCCCTGTAACTGTACATATACCTCATTATCTGCTCTCAGCAAAATGCACATCTTATCATCACTGTCACCCATTTTTATCTCAGGCCTATGGCCCATCAAAAAAACATGGGGTAAGCTAGGATCCAGAAGTAAAGAAAGAAAAAGTACAAAGTTGAATTACTATCAAATAGTGGAATACACTATAATCATTCAGACATCCACTAAGCCTTTGAAATCTTGGCTTAGTTTCCCTACAGCATAAAGCAACTCAACATTGCCTCCAAAATAACAAATAGCTACCTCCTCATCTGCTCTTAATGCAACATGCCTCTCATTATTCCAATTCTCACTGTAATAGACAATATGCCTAATCACTTGTGGGGAAAAAAAAAAAAATGTTCTTACTCTCCCTGCAACACACCACATATTCAACTGTTCAACACATCACACTTCAATACTGACTCTCAATACACCTCACCTCACAGCACCAAATCTTTCACAAAATGATCACAAGTAATGCCCAAGAGCTGGCTAACTTTTCATCAAGCCTGCAAATGAGATCAATAAATTAGAATCCAATCACAAGATCTGTTCCTCTACCTAATACTATGAGCAGTGTTTGCTTCATTTATAATTTATCTATCACCTGCGTTTTTTTTTCCTTGGCTACATGAAAGATAAATGATGTATACAGCTATATCACACTTAGCAATAAAAAAGTTAACTGTTTACATGAATATTGGTCAAGAATTAGTTTCACCATTCCTCACCTTGAATTCAATCTATTGCCTTACCCAAATTTATAAAAGTTGTCAGTTTTATACTGATGGCTAGGGACATACAGACTTTTATGAGCCCAAGTTCATGGACACAGTACTGAATGTTGACTCACCGAATCACCTAATGTGGAGAGCTTTCATTCCGCCCACAGCTGAGCAAGTTTGGGAATTTGAGCTATAGATCATCTCAGGTCATGGTCACAGTTATCTATTTATCTATCTACCTAGCTATCATCCAGTCTCTTCCTTCCTGCAGTACAGTACTGTATACAGGCCCTTGGCTAGGTCTGTATACTCACTTAAGGTAAGTGAAGTCATTCAACCCGAGTTGCATTATATAAGCAATAAACTCCAACCATCCATCAGATGTAACCCTTGTGGGCCACATCCTAATGCAAGAGTTTACCAATACTCTCAGTCATTCTAAGCAACAGTTCAACCCTGAGACTATCTTCCTCAGTTTGTATTTCCATCTGCCTATGACCTCCATTATTATATATGCAATGTGTCCGGGCATTTACTAATGAATGGATCTTCAATCTGGCTCTGTTTCATTTAACTGTTCTGGAAAAGGATGACACTGCAGGCTTCTAGCCATTAGTTCTTCTGTCTATGCATAAATGATAAAAAAATGGCTGGAGGGTCTTACCCAACTGGATGTCTGTTTGGTTATATACTTACCAAACAACATCATAAATGGTTTCCTATGTTGCAAAAAAACATTTAGATTGTCATTCATTCATTCATTCATAATCCAATCCTACGTTGCCCCATGAGAAGCGTAGGAGCCTGGGGCTGGGCAAGTTGGTCCTTGCATTTAAGATGAAAGTGACCAGCCTCATTCATCCCTCAGTGGCATTATGTGAGCAAAAAACCCCAACCACCCCTTGGATATAAACCTTCACCAGCTCAATCCACCTGGAGCGCCACAATTACCCACTAAACCACCAGGCGCCATAAATTGGTTATATGGTTATCACCCAGGATAGTAAATGGTTTCCCGGTGTACAGGAAACCATTTGGCTTGTCACTCAGTGTAGAGTCACCCACAGGCAGAAGGAAGAGGAAAGAATGAAGGAAAGAAAGACAGAAGAGAGGGTGTAAAGTTACCCGTAGGCAGAAGGATGACAGAAGAAAAAGGAAGATAAGAAGGATGGAGAGGAAAGGGCAGACATCCGAGAGCAGCATTACATCGAGTGAGTGGATGGTGAGCACCCACTTGATTTAATCACCTGAAGGTAGCACTAAAACCAGTAAGCGGATGATGGGCATTCCCACCTATCACAAGGGAACAAAAATGGATATCACACACAGACAAGCTCTTGGCCATTTACACTGGTGCATATTGCTCACATACTGTAAACATTACTGCTCAGGAATGACTGACTGGTCTCCTTGTATCCAAACTAAGTAGCACAGGGCTTGGCCCCTACCCTCCTGACAGGGTAACACAGGGATGGATGGATGAACTGATGATAAATGGATGAGCGTATGTATGTGGATATGACCTTTTACCTGTGCACTCCTCAGGTAGATTAAGGTGGCCAAGACAACAAACAGCCTCCACAGCCTCCACCACACCAGCGCGATCCTCACACTCCAGACTCCATGGCACTTCCACAGCTGAGCTGTTCCTACCAAGTCCACAGTGCCTTTTTTTAATGTTTGTTTTAGCTATTAAATCTACAAAAAAACTACACAAAATTGCCTATTTGAGAGTACCTATACAGCTGATCTACCAGTTTCCCCCAAGGTGCAGTACCATATGTATAGAAAAGGTTGTGTTATTTTGGAACACATCTCTGACAAAACAACTACCTATACAGTACAACATTCAGGCCCACATTCTCATTGGCTTAGGAGACTTGGCAACATTTCTTCTTCAGTGATCAGCTTTGCCTATTACAACTTAATGTCTTCTTTTATGTCACTCACACAAACTATTCTGATATTAAACAGAGATATGTAACATTCATGAGAATATGAAAAATAAATAACTATGGAAGAAGTGCTACAAAGTCTTTTATGCCAACAAGAATACAGCTCTTAAGCTCTTCTGCCTGAGGACCTTTATTATCTCATTCCTGCTACCCTCATATGACTTTATTAAGCTAAGAGATGTCAGCTAGTCAGGGAGTTCAGAAAAAAAAAAAAACTACATTATGGTAACCCTGTCACTACAAGAGGTATTTCCTAAGCTGAACAAGGTCATCTGGGGGTAGCAAGATAAATGAAACAAAGGACATCCTCAGGGTGGAGTTAAACTTTGGTTGTCATCATTACAGGTATAACTTAACAGAAAAAAGGTTATGGGTAATCCCATATACCCATCTCAAGGCTAGGCAACTCCTTTGAAGTGGGCGGATAGAAAAACCTGTCTGCTTTTTCAAAGGATACAAGTTCAAATTCAGGATGGTACAGGGTACAGTTTGATAATTTGAACATTACTAAAAAAAACACTGACCTATCACAAGAACCACTGACGTCATAAAAACATCCTCTGTAATACCATTAAAATCCACTTATTAACCACTGATGTTATAAAAACATCCCCACTAATACTATTAATGTATATCAGTCTTGAATGAGACAGCCCTAGTATGTATTTGATATGAAGGACGAATATTACGCAGTATCAAAATGGTGAAATATGAAGTGTATATCAAGTAGGAGAAATTCTGGGCCTCAGGTATTTATCAAGTCTATGCCTTGAGTAAAGTTTAATTAAAAAAAAAAAAGTATAGGTATGGTGCACATATGGATACACCAAGGTATACTAACAACAATACAGGGTTGCCGAGTGTGGGCAGAGTGCGAGTAGTGGTGTAAGGGTGAGGGTTATTGCACTGGTCCCATGCTAAGCTACTCCAGCCACCATCACCACTCACAGCTGACACTGCCAACCGCACCTGTGAAGTCATCTGCTTCCTCACACCAAAGTCCTCCTGTGTCAGATTGATTGAGGTGACATTGCCCACACTTCTCCAGTACAAACTATCCTGAAAAAGTGGTCAAATTATAAGTCACTGACTGAGCTGGGACAGTGGAAGTTTAGTTAAATGATAAATGTGATGAACAGAATGAAATATAACAGAACTTTGCATAGCAGAAAGTACAGTAACTGGTATTTCAAACAGATGAGTAAAACAAAATAAAACATGCAGTGAAATGAGGTGATGGGTTATTAATGAGATCAACCTCAATCAAATGTCTTTCTAGTGAAGAGAGATGGCTTATTACTTTTATTCTTGTGGTTTCACTGCTTATCCAAATATGCAAAAGACACATTTTTACATCCCACACCAAGACAAACAAATTCCTTTACTGAGACAATGCTTCAGACATTCAGGACTCTCAAGAGAGGAATGCATGGTATAAAACAGCACCATCCTCAATTACCATTACATTCCACTTGTATGTAATAATTTTTTGTCCTGTTAGTACATTCAAGGAGTAACGTGTGTGTGCATGTGTGTATGCATGCATGTGCATGTGTGTACATATGCAAACAGATACTACGCAAAATAAAGTTTATCAGAGCTGAACACTGACTTACCTCACAAGGGCCTGGACTGAACAGGTGATCAGTGCACAAGTATACAGTGTAATTAACTGCCTCCACACCACCCTCATGCTGCCACCTGCCAACCAGACATCATATGAATGAATTGTAATTCATCTAATCTACCCCTACAGAGATTTTGTTCATTTTGCAGCATATTTCCCACAGCTCAATGGTAGAATACGACAAAGCTGTGGCTATACATCCTTTCCACAGCACTTCCTCTTGACTAGCATCATATTCTAGTGTTAATCTCCTGTTGAAGCTCAATGGCAGAATAAGACAATACTGTACTATGGTTCTATATTCTGTCCACAGTACTTGTTCCTGATTAGCACCACATTATAGTTTTAATCTCTTGTTACAACTCAATGGCAGTGTCAAGGAAAAGACAGCTCTACATCCTAAATTTAGCATTTCTTTCTAGAGTTGTCACTTATTCAGCTCACAATAAGAATGGAGTTAATTAAGAAGCATTTTAAGCATGGTATTCATTTGTCTCCCTAACTGCCATCAGGTAAAGTGACAGGCAAGCTAGATATGATATTGCACATAAACGTTCCAACTAAATTACCAAGATGCGAGTATAGTACTGTATTTCATGCATATTTTAATTATAAAATTATATATTATCCTTTCAATATGAGAGATCTCCCATATGCTACATATAAACATCTGGCAGTAAACAAAACTTTGTTTCCATCCTTTTCACAGCCAGAGGATTCTCCTACTGTGAATAAAACTAACTGGTAATGTAGTGACAAAAATGTCATCATCACACTAATGAATAGGGTACAGATGACATTATTTTCATACCTCTACTGTACTCGCACTGAGGCAGTTTCTTTTATGTAAAAACAAAGAACCCAATGCTGAATGGCTGAAAAACTTGTCCTTTCCAAAGAAAACTAAAAAGAAATCCACAGTCAACTGAGAAGTTAGCTAGTAATGATACCAAGAATAAAGTGCAAATATTTCACTTAGTAAAAAATATTGTATAGGCTGCACATCCATTCACTCATCAGTGAAGCCATCAAAATTCTCAGTTCTGCCTCTTAAACTGCAAGAAAAGTATGAGGAAAAACAGTCCTGACTTACAAGAGGAGGTACTTACATTATGATCACAAGAATAAATAATTCTTAACCCCTTCAGTCTGATAATGTACTTTTCAGCTAATTCCTGCTAGCATCAGATAATGTTATATTCAGCTAGGGAACATCCCTGCTGGTGAAAGGGTTGATGAAGGTTATATTTAAACCCTCCTTAAAAACTCTCCCCTCACCTGATTAAATCATCTGATGACAGCACATCAACAATGAAAAATACATCCCTAGAGTGAATATTTAAACCCACTGATTTACACAATGAAAAATCATCCTCAACTCCTTCAGACTGATGATGTAGTTTGAATTTTATTCCTGTTACCCTCAGTTCATTATAATTACAGTAAACAGGGTGGAGGAGTGCTATCATGAGAACCTGATTGACCCATGCTACAGGAAAAAACACATGTAAGACAAAAAACAGAGATGATGATGATAATGAAACCCACAGGAGTTCATATACATGTGCCCTGTGCAGGACAACTACTCGGAGGGCTGGAGGTATTGGCAGGGAGAAGGAAGGCCCCACCACCATTGCAGATGTGGCTGTACTCTTCCCTTCACTGTTCACTGCTGCCACTTCCAGTCTGAAATGTTCATGCCTGTCAAGATTACCACAATCATCCAGATCTTTTTTCCTTCCTAAGGATGGGGTTAGGTATGAACCAGAAGATAAGATATGGGCAAATATCAACACAATGATTTGTGAAATAAGTTAGACACTCATTCACACATCATTCAAGCTCCATGAAATAGTCTGGATGGGTTTTTTATTAAGATACAAGTTTTGGCCTGACTTGGCCCTTTTTAAATATGAAGATGGTTCAAGTCAGGTTATAATTGTTCCACCTGCACAGTATGCACTAACTTAATACAGGTATGCAGGTGTACAGGTAATTCTTCTACAGCCACAAGGATACTGACCTGTACATGAGATCACAGGAGAGGTTGCGGAAGGTGGCGAAGGTGTTGGTTACACTGTTTGGTAGTATCACCTCCTCCCTCCTGTACAAAATGAATGGTAACTGTGAGACTATGGTACCCTTGGCAACACTTATCCAACAATAGAGTCTTACTGATTATACACAGTGAAGGATTGTACAGTTTATGGGTCAGTGCAGGTTTACAGTCTACTAATTTGTCCCCTTTTCATCAGGCATGGTGCCGTTCAGTTCTCAGTGTACCATTTTTTTTTCTTCCTTTTTGGGCACTACCTTACCTTATCTTTGGGTGGGGAAAGATATCAGGGTGGTGATGATGATAATCTAATACTGTAAACTACAAACCTGGGCATGTGCGTGTCTGTGTGTAAGTGTGTAGCGCAGCCAAAATTGGAAAAAGGATTTCCATGAAACTTGGCAGGATGGCTGCAACTGGGTCTTAGATGAGCCAGTTTCAATACCACACCAACTGAATCTTTTGAAGGGATGCTTTGGCCCAATAACTGTCTCCACTGATGTTGCTTTATGTGCATGCAGAAAATTCGGTGGGGGATTTCTGCAGAGATTTATGCACCTCCACAGGAGCAAATGTGGTTCAGAAATGGCTCTCATTTGGACAAGTGCTGAGTGACCTGAGAGGGACACAAGGCATTTGTGAATAATGTATGGAGGTTATACTGCCTTAATCATATACTGGTCTCAACAAATATCAACATCATTCTACTCTTTATCTTTGCTGTGGTTACTGCCCTAACAAATACACAGGCATGGTTCTCTCAAGGTATTATCATCAATTTTTACTGAAATCTTAAAAAAAAAAACTTATGTGTCTGAAAAAGTTCTGAGGGTCCACTTAATGGTGTTGGTAAACAGGACATAGTCTATCTTGTATTACCAAGACAAATGTAAGATGCCATAGATAACTTTTCACTTTAACCCTTTTGGGACAATGAAAAATTTTTCATTTATACTCCTTTAACCTGATGATGTAATTTACAGCATTGATAAATGTGTACTATACTACCTCCATATGAATTATTCAGCTTTTGGGAAACCCTTTGTTGTGAATGGGTAAATGATTCCTACATCTAGTGGGTCCAGTTCCAAAAGTTTCTCCAAAGCTCATTAAGTCTCGAAGTGGCAAGAATACAGCATAAGGAAAAATATCACAGAACTGAAGAAATTAATCATCTTACAATCAGACAATTTTGGTTAATTAAGCCTCTAACTGTGAAAGGGTTAATAACAGTTAGAGTACTGCACAGATAACCCTTCCAATGTGAACAGTCTCCAGGTATGCTTAATGAAATCATATGGAATTCACGTGATTAAAACAGACAAAAGTGACCTTACAGTAAAGAGTATGCTAATTAATTTTCTAATATGCGATTATTCTTACTCTCCATGATCCATTATAACAATGGCAACAAGAATGAAGGCTCTAACCCTTGTAGTTTGAAAATTCACGTGTGTTAATAAAATCAAGAAGAAACTGGATGTAAAAAAAAAAAAATCATCACACTGAAAAGGTTTACAATTACTTTTACAGACTGCAACATTTCTTACTCTCCATGATCCAGTGTGGTAATGGCAGCAAATCTGTAGACTCTACCCTCTCCAGTCTGAAAGCCTCCCTATTCTGTATACAGTAATAATCTGTCTGGAAACAGCACAATGATCCTTTTCAGTATGATGATATCTTTTCTATTTTATTCTTGCTATCACCTGATTTTTAGAACAGACTTCTCAAATTGGAGGTGATAAAATTAGCCTTCATTAACTCTTAAACTCCTGTCTTATGGTGCTCTGCTAAGCTGATTAATCTTATCTGCAAGCAGCAAGATTAAAGTGGGAAAATACATCATCAAATTCAAGAGGCTGAGAGAGACAAATATGGAGTAATGTGTGTGTGTGTGTGTGTGTGTGTGTGTGTGTGTGTGTGTTTGTGTCTGAAGAGGTTAATAATCATTTTCCAGTTAGAAGAAATTCTTACTCTCCAAGGTTCAGAATAGCAATGGCAGCATAGGTGAAGTTAGGCCCATTGTGAAAACGGGGTGGGGTGGGGCGCCAGTTGAGGGTCAGGTCACGTCGTCCTGGAGCCCCATCCTCACTCAGAAAACTGCCAGGACCCAGAGTAGGAGCAGAGGTTGGGGCTGAAGAGGAAAGTCAGGGGCTGAGCACTATGCTATACTGTATGTATTTCCAGCAGTCAGTCCTCACTATAAACCACGGATATGTTCCAAATTATCATATACAGTACAGGTCAACCTCACCATATGATTAGGTTACATTCACGGAAAAACAACTGGATAACAATTGATCATATATCGAACACAGGGACTGTAGTGATCACATGAATGAAAATGGTGAATGTATATAGAAAAATGGTACTACATAAAGGATCATTGTGACTGCACAAACTGTTCATATGACATATCTAGTTGGTGCATCTTATCTCAATATATCTCAAAGCATCTGTTTGCTGGTTACTGTATAT
>JAGKTI010006442.1:0-39675 GCA_018397915.1 Birgus latro
ATACATACATACATATATATACTGTATCCAAATACCTGTGTGTCAAAACAACAGGGATAGTCTGCAAAATTACTGATGTTAAAAGGCATTAAACTGAAACAGCCCACTTGAATGTAAGATGGATGAGTGGACAAGGTAGTATGACTATATTGCTTGATGAGCAAGAATGATGGCACATGCTAGAAATGCAACATGAATGGGGATGGGAAAGAATTATACTGTTATAATCACTCATGCATGGGCACTACAGCACAGTAAATGTGGACAAAAATACATATTAATATAGGTAGATAGACAGTGTCATCACCATTCCCCTTCCTAAAAATACGAAGTTCCACATGGCAATTAAAGCTAAAAAAAACTTTTCCAGAAACAGCAAGAACAAAATGAAACCTATCACCAAAGCGAAGGCATTAAAAACACACCTTTCCTCTGTTTTTGAGATTAGAGGTGGAGCAGGGCCCTTGCTGGCCTGGTTGAGAGGGTCAAACACTGCAGCTTGTGAGGAGTACCCAGTACCCCTCATGCTAGTCATGGGCCGCCTCAGTCCATCGCTTGACCCTCCTCCACCTACTTGCCCTAATGAGCTGTGTAGAGGAACCTGATGAAAAGTGAATAAGAACAATGAATTAAATGAGTTACTCCCAGGCAAAGGAAAATAAATAGGAACAATGAATTACCATAACTCCATCAGGGGAAAATGAATTACAGTAATTATAGCCTGGTGAAAATGATTTGGGACAATGAATTAACTCCAAACTTCAGAAAATGGTCAACACTGAATTAACTCCAACCTAAGAAAAATGAATACGGACAATGAATTAACTCCAGCGTGTAGAAAATGAACAGGAAAAATTAATTAACTCCAGGCTGGGGAAAATGAATTGGAATAATGAATTAATCACGTCAGTCTGATGATGTATTTTGTATTTCATTCTTGTTATCTCTAGACAATTTTTAAAATCTTTAGATAGATATCTCAAAGTGAGGAGGATAGATATAGTCTTAATTTACCCCTGCACTACATGAGGTCTCCCCAAAACAGTTTGGATATAGCAAGAATAAAAATAAGTGAAACACATCATCAGCTGAAATGGTTCCTTAGACAAGCATCTGAAAGTACTATACATTAATGCAGTGCATAACTTGAATCACAGGTACTGGTACTGTATAAGCACAGCTAAACAATGACATGCTAGTACAGTAATTCAACCAACAATTACTGTACAAGGTCCTGCAGGCATGTAGCTATCAAGTTCAAAACAGAACATCTTTACAGAATAACTACATAAACTACTATATATTCCTTTCCTCCAGCCCACACCCTAATTAGCATCTAAAGATGGGGTGAGGAGGGATTCAGACACAAAGAATGAGAAAGCAATAAAGTTGGAGAACTATTAACAGGATGCCTTGTGAAATGGGTCACACAGTCATTCACACATCATCTAAGCCTTCAGAATCCTGGCTCCACCTCAACACCATAACCATATGTACATATTTATTTGCATTTTTCCTTTTACATGCAGTTTATATACACATGTTGGATAGTCATACAGCTGACTACCAAGTTACAAAAAGGGATACTAAACCCTTCTCATGTGCTTTTCTGTACAAGCATTTGTGTACTTAAATCTGCTGTCAGTTCCATAGCCTCCATAGCACACTTTATCACACATTAATTTACCATTTCTTCCAACTTCTAAGCCTATCATGCCTCCTTCCACCTCAGACTTACCCACATATTCCAGTTTCAGTCTATCCATTCTCTCCATTTAGCTATACTGTTAAAGCACACAACTTGTAAGAAATTAAATCAAATTGCAGTGTATTAATGGAACAGAGTCATGCTCACTATCTGAAGGGGTTTGAAAACACAAAACCACACAAATCATGAATTTCTGCAAAGAATTAAAACCTTTCTAAATGGGTCCCTACAACCATAATTTAATTACAAGATAACATAAAAATTCTTTGCCATATTCCCAAACATCACCAGACATTAGAATCTACTGTTAAATGTGTATGTTCAGATGGTTTAACAACACAGGTTATTAATTCATCCCTAAACACACTTTCAACTAGTGTTTTTTTAGATGGTTTAGTAATCTGTAAATGACCAAAAATAGCAAGAGTGAAACTGTGAAGTGGAGGATGACTGAATCTAGGTTAAATTAACATAAAATATTAAACACCACAGAAGTTTGTTAAAATTCCACAAAATAGTTTTAATACGCAGTTAGGAAATACTGTACTGAGATACAGAACTGCAAATAAAGTTTTATGTTACCCCTGTCCCTTGAGAGGTACCCAGTCGTGGCACAGCCGCTGAAGTTAGGCGTGCTGCAGTGCCTGGGCCTCGACTCTGTGTCTGGTGGAAAACATCACCTGCATTAGTTACTGTACATGCCAGTGTAAGGGACATTAATACGTTACTCTTCATACTTCGCACAGAAATTCCAGTTTAGTGTATGAATCAGTACCTAACTACAGCAAAATAAGAACTGTACAAGATGTCTAATCTGACATTTAGCTCAGCTACCAAAAGTAAAACTATACAGTACAGTACTGGACATTCGAGTCGCTGAAGGTATCTAGCATAGTATACCGGTACTGTAACTATAAAACACTACTGCACATTACAGTAGCTACTGTAAATTATTCAGGTTTAACATCACATGTATACATATATAGAGACTGCACTGTTCTGATAATAAAACATACTGCTTACGGATGCTAAAAAAAATCTACAACTTACTGGAGGTCTGCGTCCATGGCTGGTACGCACAGCTTCCTGAAACCCTTGATCATTCTGCAGGTGACGGGTATCGAGAGCTGGGTGCACTTCATTAAAGCCAGAGTATAAGTCATCATCATCTTCCCCAGCAAATCTTAAGGTTTCCATGGTCTTTGATCTTCGCAGTTTTAATCCAAAGACTCACTTTACAGAAATTCACCACTGCAGCTCCCTGGGCTAAAGAATAACAAAAGTATATAAAAAGTTATATAAATACCTGTACAGGTAAAGTAATATCATACTACTGTATCATACTACATACTGGACACAATAAACAAATCTGCACTATGAAACTTCAAGAAATGCATACCCGGTAGGACTTTATGTAGACCTACAAAGATTTGATGATACTGTGATGAAGAAAAATAATTCTGGTTCTCATATCACTTGTTATTTTTCCCTAATTTAAATCATATAATGACTATTCCAAACTCAGCAAGGAAGAAATCCGCTGGTGCTTGATGTTCAAAAAATGATTAGGCTACTGTATCAAGCAACCAAAGCTTACTACAGCTGTTTGATAGCTCTTCATTACAGAAGTGCAATCCTTTGCACCGAGAGGTCTCCTAAGCTATGGTAAATAAAATTATCTTGTGACATAAAAGTTTAAGGTATTATACATACTGGGATGAAAGTGAGGGAGGACTGTGCACAGAAGTGGAAATACTGTACAAGTGTTGATGTCCAGATTAGATATGATTAGCTGTACAGAAAGACAAGTTAAGATGCTGGATGTGGCCAAAAATACAATCATGAGAACCAGATTGGGTGCAACTATACAACAATGGGAGTAATACAAGGAGAAATGGGATAGAATAATTTTGAAGATAGAAAGACAAAGCTTCAATATTAAATGAGGTCAGAAGCCAAGGGCAAAGAACACTAACCATGGAGAGCAATTGAGTGGGTGTATGAAGGTGGGTGGCACATTGGACTGTTAGTCTCACTGAACATACTATCTCGATTAGGCTATGCCTTCACACAAATAAATGAGAAAAGTAGAGGAGTGTTGCACAAGGATGAGGAAAACAAGAACAGAACAATACTATATATAGTACAACTGGAAGCAAGTCTGAAAGCACAGGTGATAAAAGAAATGTACAAACTGGTGAGGGAAAAGAATGCATAATGGCATTAAGCCAAAGAGTAACAGAAAAAACATTGCAGGACTGGAAAAATGGTATGGGAGGGAATGTTTCGTTTCGTTTTTGAAGGCTGCAACATGCTTGCATGCGTCGGCCTTTTTGGATTGGAGCATGTAGCATTTTATGACCGGATGCCCTTCCTGATGCCTACCAATGACCCTTGGGTGGATTCGATCCTCCGACCCTACAGCCAGAGCGGAGCGCTCTAACCCACTGAGCCACGGCTGCTACATAGGAAGGAATCATTAAAACATTATAAGAACAGTTAGGAATGGAAGGAAGGTGAATGACCCTTAAAACTGTTGCTTAAGACAAAGATGGACTCTCTTAAAGTGAAAGGGTGAGTGGGAAAATTGATTGGTGGTGATATGGCATGAAAGATGTGTGCATGGTGGAGGCCCACAGTGAAATAATGAGTGAATATTTGGTAACAGAATGCATGTATTACAGAGAACCAAGAAGACAGCTTGAGGCAGACAGCACAGAATGTCTAGCTGAGACATAATGGAAGGAAATTGATCCTATAGTGCACTGCACCCTCCATCGAGGGTGGCATCTGACATTCTTTAAAAATACTTAAAAGGGGAACATATAAGTATGGGCCAAGCTGATGTGCAAAAAGTGGAATACTAACTATAGAGCTATGGTACCTCTCCAGTATTGCAGTGTATCTCACAAGCAGTAATTTCATGCAGTAGTTATTTAACCCATTCACTCTGACAAATAATTCTTACTACTTTCTGAGGTTTATATTCACCTTGAGTGTTTTTTTCGCACTAGAAGAGTTAGATATAGCCTTCATTTACCCATCCAAGTAGAAAAAAATTAACTAGAAAAACCCCCCACCAAAGTCAAGGAGTCAAGTTATTTAATGTGCAGGGTTCTTCACAGAGGATGGCATTGGACATACATAGTTAATTAAAAAGGAAACCCCATAATTTTAACCTCTGAGCTTCATGACTAAGCTCATTATTAGCAAAGGGTGATCCACAGAGAACCTGCCACATAGTCACATGCTGTAATTTGCAAAGTAACAATTTGAGAAGTGGAAAATGAGGTAGATTTTTTGCTGGGATATGAATGTACAGAAGAGGAATATTTCACTTAATTTTCATGGCATTATGGCTTACATTATGACTGTCTCTGTAGTGGTACACTTACTTAATCAATAGTTCTTTTAATTACCTGAGCAGGAATTGAATTTCCTTTAGGTTCAATTTTCAGCCCAAAACAAGGCAAACACCAGTCCTGTGGTAGGGACACAGGATAGACTCATCTGACACCTATTGCAGAGATCAAACTCTTATCATCTTAACCCCCAAACCAAATTCCATCACCCCCTAACATTATGCTGGATCTGGCTAATACCTTCTTAATCTTAGTTCTTTTGCTTCATTCTCTGTATACTCGGTTTTCAAACTTATCCTAACCACAAGGAACTGGAATAAACCTCTACATTTCTACACATTTCACTTCAGTTTATAGTGAAGCCTGGTAAACTACATTACCAAATATCTCGCATCCATACTGTTACTTGTGTCTCGCCAATGGGTTTTCTGGTTATGGATTCACGTTAGTCTATATACGTGGTGCTAATAATGACTGACACTTTCCTTTGATATTACCTGCAGAAATAACCAAATACTTAATTCGACTAAAATTCTTTTATGCAATTACTCTTCGCAAACTTGACAACCAACCCCAACTTGACGTTTGAAGGTTTTCGCTCCTGGAATGTTGTTGTTGACGCAGTCGCAGACCGCAGTGTTCATAACAACTATACTAAGGAAATTACAATAACAAGTCTTTATTAAGAAGCACTAAATTTAACTATAGTATTGATTTTTCTAACGTTAAATATATATGTTTGTGCAACAAAAAAAAATAGTTTCATCAATATTCAAATAAGCGTCATTTAAAAATAATTTCTATGTTTGAAATATCAATTTTTCATGATCTTTTTAGCTTTATGATTATGCATCATAATACGTGTTTGTGAAAGTTTAAAATATGAAAAAACTAGACTCCAACACCTCATTTGATCCCTTGCACCATCCCTGTGCGCCAGCAGCTGATGTCTCACGAGTGGCTCAGTTATCTTATTTGCTCTGCTGTGTATACCATAAGACAAAATGCCCAAGAATAAAGGTACGTGCATTTTAATGCTTAATAAATTGCTTTTTACCAGACAGGGGTTCCTCGGCTATGTAGAAAAAGGCATACTGTGAAATGCGCTGCTGAAGGGAAACAATGGTCGTGCAACGTCAGTCATATTTTTCCATGACCAGTGAATATTGCCTTGACCAGAATTCCACTTGTGGGTCGGCTGTGTGATATTGTTAGTCCTGTATTAAATTGTTTTGAAGTTCATAGGATAGTTTAGGTCAGTTGTTGGAGAGCACTTGTTTTTTTTATTCTGGTTGAAAGCAAATTGACATTCTTGCAATATTTTGGGGTTGGTGCCCACTTTAGTCCCATTTAGGCTCTTAGAATGTACGATAAAATTGTGGTTTAGGGGCATCATCAGAAGAACTTTCGGTTGTAGATTGTAGTTTCTCATTTTGTTTATTTTTCAATTCAACAGTTGTTTCTATGGAAAAATATTTTCCAAATAACTTTCCACTTGCCATGTATTTTAACAGAGGAGCTAGTTTTAATGACAGTGGAGTCCTTTTAAAACCTGTAGGGGAGCTAGTATTTATCTGTGTATGTGGGTTTGCTTAGATTGTTAGGTTAGGGTAGGTCAGTTCTCAGCATGTACCTTAGTGCACACTTGGCTTGTCAGTCTGTCCTGTACCAATGACCTGTGATCATTGCTGAACTCAGTGACCTAAATGAGTTCAGTGCAGTTTACTTTTCTCCTCACACTGTACTTTAAACTTATCAGCTGTGGGTTCTGCTTCCTCAACATTCTGATAGACCTCATAAGTCTTATTTTAAAATTAATATGTGCAGAAAAAATATGTTTTATTTGAGCAGTTTTGTCATCAGATGGTTATTGCAACCCCCTATTATAATAAAAGAAAAAAAAAATATTGGTAATCCTCAAGGAGACAGGACCACCTCTTAAAAAAATTTACAGAAATTTATATGTACCTTTCGAACTACTCAGAGGTATTATAAAGGGTACAGTTGTGCATTTTTGAGTGAGAATAGGATCCATCAACAAATGAGGAAAAGACAATATAAATAAGGAACATGAATCACGTGACAGGGATGCCGTTCATGGTCTGTATGTTGATGTCACAATTTTATAGGTACCGAAAAGGCATGCATTGTTGAACTCGATGCTCTAATTGTTGTAGTCGATCCTCTACTTTGGGGGATTTTAAATTACACGTGATACTATTTTGATTTTGTATTGGTTTCTTCATTCATCTTGAACATCAGTTTCATGTCTCCTTTACACTGACGGGAAGGTGGTAAGGTGTGGTGTGGTATGTGAGGTTAATTAAGGTTAGGTTAGGTTGGAACTGATTAGGTTAATTTCAGTTTATGTTGGTTCAGTTGAGATAAGTTAGTTAGGTTAGCATAAATTAGGGCACCCCATAATAGATTTGGATAATTTATGTTAGCTTTGGGTAAATTTGCACAGATGAGGTTTTATTAGTGCTGGATGGTTTTGTTAGCTTTGGTTAAATTTGCACAGATGAGGTTGGATTAGTGCCAAAAAACCTTGTGAAATGGCGCCTGTTTGTCTCCATTACTTTGCGATATAAAACAAAGTTCTCTTTTAAAATGTGATATGCTGCTTATAAAATAAGTACTGTAATTAAATACATTGAAACATAAATGCACGTGCTGAGTTTGTGTGTGTGTGTGTGTGTGTATGTTTTAATAAACAAATTGTGTTTTAAAAAAGTCTTTATTTTCATTCCTGAATGGCGCCGAAGACAGATGAACGCCATCTTGTCGTGCTCGACAGACAGATGCACACTGTTGAAGTACACCATTTGTTTGCACGAAGTTGTACTTATTAGCATTCATTTATCAGATCTAAGCTAAGTTTTCTTGATCTAACTTAGTCTAATGTAACCTAACATATTTTATGCAAATGTAACCTAACTCATCTTTTGTATACCCTTTTTCCCGTATGATAAGATGCATTTTTTTCGCAGAAAAATGCATTAAACTCACCCTGCATCTTAGCATGTGGTCAAGTTGTAGAAAGGAGTTTGCCAACCCTCGCGAACCCCAGTTACGAGATACAAGCACTCACGATCCCCAGTCACGAGATACAAGCATTCATGAGTCCCAGTCACAAGATAATTATACTCATGAACCCCAGTCATGAGATACAAGCATTCATGAATCCCAGTCACGAGATACAAACCACTCACTACAGTCATCGAAGCAGACAATATCACCAATCTTGTCTGCACAGTCGCTCAGCAGACGACACCCTTCCACGAATTAATGGAATGGCAGCAAAGCAGAAGGCATACACTGTTCATATCAAGTTAAAAGTAATAGATGTTAAACAACACGGCAACAAATAACGGTATGCTAAACAAGAGGGCAGCTGAGAGGCATTATGAATCTGTTATCCATCCATCATCCAATCCAATGTCGCCCCATGAGGAGCGTAGGAGCCCGGGGCTTGGCAAGTTGGTCCTACATTTAAGATGAGTGACCAGTCTCGCTCATCCCTGAGTGGCATTACATGAGCAATAGACCACAACCATCCCATGGATATAAACCTGCACAGGCTTAATCCAATTGGAGTGCCATAATTACCCACTAAACCACCAGGTGCCATAATTTGGTTATATGGTTACCACCCAGCGTAGTAAATGGTTTCCTGGCGTACAGGAAACCATTCGGCTTGTCACTCAGTGTAAAGTCACCCACAGGTAGAGGGAAGAGGAAAGAATGAAGGAAAGAAAGACAAAAGAGGGAGTGTAAAGTCACTTGTAGGCAGAAGGATGTTTATTTACCCTAACCCCAAGGGTAATTAATACTTTCTTACCATTCCACCTGGGATCTTAAAGTACCATTTTTAAATCATTATATTTAAGGTTAACCTCACTTTTTCCTTTCACATCTTTAATTAGCAGGTAATATCCATTAATTATCCTTCCAGGAAAGGGAGGAAAGAACAGGAGACGTGGTAAGAATGAGAATGAAGCAGAGAAGCGTGAATTGATCTTCAAAGAAGAAGGCCAAGAATATGCTCAGGTAATGAAGTGAAACTGTATAATTCCTTTCAAACAGCATGGAGTTAGACAACAAAAGACAGAAAAATGAAATTCAGGATATGCCTTATCATCTGCATTTCTTGCACTCCCCTTAGTTTTCATTGAGAACATTGTTAGATACTGGGTTTCTGATTTATAGATTAAAATGGAAAGAATGCAATGAATGTAGACCTTTCTTCTTTTCAGGTGGAGATGTATTGCTCCTTTTTATAATACTGTTTTGTTGTTCATCCAGATTGATCTTGCTTCAGATCATCCCATCATATTGATTGGAATAGGATTCCCCCCATCCTCTCCTTATCAAATTTAGTTGCTTTATCTCATAACTACTGAGTCATTCACAGCACAAATGGTATCCCTTTACTTAGAATAAAGCACAGATTTAAACCTTTCTGTGGCCTCGTATCAATTTTCCCCTGATCTTTCTTGGAAAATTTAGTCTAAATCAATGAGGTGTCCTTCAGTACTAATATTGTTGGTACCCACACCTCACACAGAATAATATGGGATTGTTGTTACAAATTTCATGCTGGTCATGTTTAACTACCATTATTTCAATGTTTTCAGGTCACAAAAATGCTTGGAAATGGACGACTGGAGGCACTCTGCTTTACGGATGGCATGAAGCGACTTTGTCATATCCGAGGAAAACTTCGTAAGAAGGTACTGTTTGTGTAAGGTTACTGGTACATACATCACACAGTAAGTCTTGTCTGTATTTACCTATTTGTAGTATACAGGAATTGAGCTAAGCTCGTGTTGTCCCGTCTCCATATCTACATTGATCTAATCTAGTTTTAAATACATGAATGTTTTTCGCCTGCACCACCTCTTCGTCTAAGTTATTCCAAATACTCATGCTTCTGTTCGGGAAACTGAACTTTTTGAGATCATTAAGACATCTACTTTTCCTCAACTTGAAGCCATGACCTCTTGTTCTTCCATCATCCAACACAAAAAGATCCTCTCTATCCACCCTTTCCAATTCTCTCACATTTCTAATTATCGTGATCAAGTCACCTCTTTCCCTTCTCTCGTGCAATGTTGGTAACTTCAGTTTTTCCAATCTCTCCTCGTAGGTGAGTTCCCTTAAACACAGTATCATCTTCGTTGCCATCTGTTGGACCCTTTCTAGTTTATCAATATACTTCTTCAAATGAGGTGACCATACCACCGCCGCATACTCTAGTCTTGGTCTTATCATGGTCACTATCAACTCCCTCAACATTTCCTCATCCATATAATTAAAAGCCACTCTCATGTTGGTCAGTAATCCATAAGTTCCCCCAATAATTTTGTTTATATGCTTTTCTGGTGACAAGTCATCCCGAATAATCACTCCCAAGTCTTTCTCATCCTTTCTTTTACTAATCATCTCATTGCCCATTTTATATGTCCAATGTGGTCTTCTTTCACTTATACCCATTTCTAATACATGACACTTCTTGGCATTAAAGTCCATTTTCCAAGTCTGGCTCCAGCTGTGTATTTTGTCCAAGTCCTCTTGCAGTTCTTTACAACTATCAATACATTTAATATGTTTCATAATTTTAGCATCATCTGCAAACATACTCATGTAACTATTCAAACCCTCTGGCAAATCATTTACATATATCAGAAACATTACTGGGGCCAGGACAGAGCCCTGGGGTACTCCACTAGTCACATTTCTCCATTGTGATACCTTGTCTCTTATTACTGTTCTCATCTGCCTTCCTATCAAATAATCTCCCATCCACTTTAATAGTTTCCCATGCACCCCTCCAAATGTCCTCAACTTCCACAATAGTCTCTTATAGGGTACCCTGTCAAATGCTTTCTTAAGATCCAGATAGACACAGTCTGCCCATCCCTCTCTCTCCTGTACAACATCTGTTACCCTACTGTAGAAACTTAGTAGGTTAGTAATACATGATCTTCCTTCCTTAAAACCAAACTCTCTTGGTGTTATCACTTCATTTTCTTCTAAATACTTTATCCATCTTTTTCTAATAACTTTCTGACAGATTTTACAAACAATACTAGTAAGTGACACAGGTCTATAATTAAGTGGATCCTCCCTATCTCCTCCCTTAAAGATTGGCACAATACTTGCTCTTTTCCAATCTTTAGGTAACTGTCCATTTTCAAGCGAGGTTTTGATAATGACATAAACTGGCCACACTAACTGGTCGGCACATTCCTTCAGGATCCATCCAGCCACACCATCTGGTCCCATTGCTTTTCTCACATCCAAATCCTTCATCAGCTGTAGCACCTCATCCATGTCAACTGTAATTTCGGTCATTCTCGTCAGCCTGGATTCCATTTCAGGCTCCCTAAATTCGTCTTCCAATACATAAACTGACTGTAGCTTGTTGTTCATTATTTCACACAAGTCTTCCTCTCTTTCGTATGTTTCATCTCCATCCCTCAGTCGTATTATACTGTCCTTAACTTTCATTTTGCCATTTACAAACCTATAAAATAGTTTCGGCTCTTTTTTACAGTTAGATACAATATCTTTTTCGTATTTCCTTTCCTCTTCTCTCCGTATCCTTACATATTCATTTCTAACCTGCTTGTACTCCTCCCAAGCCCTTTCACTATACCTTCTTCTCACTTTATTCCATGCTTTTTTTCTTGCCTCTTGTGCCATCCTACATCTGTTGTTAAACTATTCTTTCTTCTTTTCCATAGCTGCAGAAAATTTTGGGACATACTTAGTAACTCCTGTTTTATATACTTCTATCAAAAACTCATATTTCTCATCAACATTTGTGATCATATTCATTTTACTCCATTCTACATTTTGGAAAAAGTTCCTCAGGGAAGTAGAGTCTGCCTTCCCATAATTGTATCTATTTTCTCTGTGTTTTTCATCTCTTTCTCCTTCCCTCACTCCTACCACGTCCATCTCAATTACCAGATGATCACTTTTACCAAAGGGGCAATGGTAGGTTATGTTCCTCACATCATTTGGGTCCTTTGTGAATAGTAGGTCAAGCCTGGATGGTTCATCAACACCCCTAATTCTTGTGTTTTCTTTGATCAACTGGGTTAACATGTTTTCCATCATCATTTCCATTAATTTATTTCCCCATGATTCTTCATTGTTCCTAGCATCCATACTTTCCCAGTCAACTTCTCTACAGTTAAAATCTCCCATTAATATTATTCTTTTTCTTCGTTCAATTAACATTTCTAGCCTAATAATGGATTCACTTATTAACTGTTCGTAATCTTCCTTTGTCCATGCCCTAGTTTTGGGGGGCATATAAAAAACTATTACATCCGTTTTTTCTCCATAATTATCCTCTATTTCAACTCCCAAAAGTTCAGCCTTAGTATTTTCAATTTCTATATTCTTTACTCTTAGGTCATTATGGGTTAATATCACTATTCCTCCCCCAAATTTGCCTTCTCTGTCCTTCCTCCAAATCTTATAATTATTCCAGCCAAATAATTGTATATTGACATCTCGGGGCAATTTAGTCTCTACTAGGCAAACAATTTCAGGTTTATTTTCATTTAAGTAGTCTCCAATTTCCCCTTTCATAGATATTAATCCATCTACGTTACTGTACATGATGCTCAGATTTACTGCACTGTTGTCATCTTTACTCGTTCTTCTCTTTTTCATATTCATATCCATCCCCTTTGTTTCCTTCACGTCTAGTTCTTCACATACCACTTCCTTGCCTTCATATCCATCACTCTCCAAAAAAAAGGTTTACGTTCTTCCTCTGTCCTCCTGTCATTTTTTCCCTTTACTTGGTCCTTCAAAGATTTTAAGACTTCTCTTTCTTCTTCATTCAAGTCTTTTCTTACTATAATATTTTCCATTCCTGCCTCTTTACTTAGTTTCCAGGTCACCTTAAGTATGTCATTTACAACACTTTCTGAAGACATCTTAACTCTCATTGGTCTTGCTTCCCCTTTCTTATATGGCCCTGTCCTCCTTACTTCCTCAATTTCTTTTTCCCACTTGTTTCCTTCAGGATCGATCTTGTCCAGTATTTGCCTCACCTGA
The DNA here is from genome assembly GCA_018397915.1 of Birgus latro. Lineage (NCBI taxonomy): Eukaryota > Metazoa > Arthropoda > Malacostraca > Decapoda > Coenobitidae > Birgus > Birgus latro. Next base: position 13,153 of record JAGKTI010006442.1, read on the forward strand.
TTTGAGTCTCTCTCGAGTCTCACAGACCTAACTTTTTCTTCTTCCTGTTTACAAATATTATCACACATCTGTTCCTTTCTACTGTTTCTCTCACTATTTTCTCTTTTTTCTTCAATATTTTCTTCCATTTTTTTCTTGTTCATTTCCCTTTCTTCCTGAATAATTTCCCTTAAACTGACCACTTCTTTCTGTTCTTCTTCCACATGTGCCCACTTTGCCTTTTGCTCTTCTAACACACTACTTACCTTCTCTGTTTGGTTACTGCTTTCTTCTAGTTTTCTCCGTAATTCAATATTTTCTCGTTTTAAATTCTCGATCTCCTGGTTCGCTGTCTCATTGGCCTGTATCAAACTCTGTATAGTATTTTCGGTTTTTTCAGGCATGTCTCTTGATACTAGATCTTCTACTTTCTTTTCTAGACCACTAATTCTCATAATCAATGTTTTAACCAGATCCATTGCATTTGTTTCACTGTCAAATCCTGGGAATTCCGGTTCCCCAGTGTTTACATGGTCGGCCATGTTTAAGGTCGGTTGCAGTACTAAACTGAACAGCTGTTCCCAAAATTCCTATAAAAACATTCATGTATACTTAATGACAATAGTTCTTTACATTTTTGGTAGACTATAATAACTTGCAATACTTAAAATTATGAACAAGACTGGAGACCGGACAATTCCTGAAAACTACTTAGGGTTTGTTGAGAGGCGGTTTGAGACACTTCTTCTCGCTGTGGCTGCCGCTCTGTGTGGGATTGAACAAATGTTCTTTATGGTTTCTCATATAGTTACAGCATATGTCAGCAACTAGTTTACAAAAGGAATGTTACATCTTTGTCATGCGCTTTGTCATTAATGATTTATTCATGCATTTTCATTCCAGGTCAATTCCTTGACACTAGCTGGTATACCTTGCTTTCTCATTCATATCAACCATATTCATCTACCTTCTTGGCCTGTCATGCCTCCTCCAACCTTTAGACTCACATACAGTGCTCTCTTTTCAGCATCCTATTCATAGGCCTGACCATTCTCTCAAAATAACTGTAACATATAGGCAGGCACGCATTTACTGTCTTATCAGTAGACTTATTTCCATGGAATTTCTGTTACCACCATGGGTAGTTCATTACTGGACACCTAGTTCATGTTATGCTATTCCTTCTTGACCCTCTACCCTCTTTTGGCATGGGATGGTAACAGTTCTTGGTTACATTATCTTTTCACTCTTCTCCCACTGAGAGTCAGCTCTCCTTCCTTCTGTCACTATGTACCACGTTTGAGCACATTACCTCTTAACCCTTGCCAAGCTGTATACTTCATATGAGATACAGTGGAGGTCTGCATAGGCTGAGCTGCAAGAATCATAGGCTCTGTGGTAAAATTTTCATTGGTTATAAAAAATGACTCCGGGGAGGTAAACTGCCCCAAAATGAATCAGCCCAGCAAAGATTAATCATCCACTGATACCATCAATTTTCCTGTCAGTTCTCATCAGCATCATACTCCATGCATTCTTTTAGGTTGATAGTACCTCAGTATATTCTTGTTTGTATATTTCTCTCTCCATATCTTATTCCTTTGGTTTTTCCTATTCCAGTAGATTCCTCATACAGAGCAGTTTCTTGTCGGCTTCCATGCTATTCCTCCAAGTCTTTCTTGTCATTCTTCCTTCCATATGTTTCATATAGTTATTTTTTGCATCATCTAGTCTACTTGTTAGGATCTGTTATGAAAAATGGTTATTGTTACAGCCTCAGTCTTTGAAAAGAGTCTTATCAAATGCCCAAATTTCACTCAAAAAAGATTGGCAGCAGCAGCAACACAACATGCTCTTAGAGAATCCTTTTTACTTTACCTAACCACTGGTAGTTGATCTAGTTACACTACTTTTTGAACTGCAGTGCTCTTCATGCTTCATGGTCTTCTGTTCAGAAAGTATCTGACCATAGGCTCTAAAAAAACAAGTAGCTAACCTTTTGAGTTGGGACACTAATCCCCTTCAAAGTTGGCCCCTTCTGACTTGATGCACATATCCCAGCATTCTTTCCACTGCCTGAAACATTTTTCAAAGTCTGTTTTCAGTATCTCCCACAGATGCTTCATCACATTCATCATGATCTCTTCTCCCGTCTCAAATCAGGAACCCTTCAGCAGAGTTTTGAGCTTAGGGAATAACCAAAAGTTGCATGGAGCCATGTCTGATGAGTAGGGAGCTTGCTGTACCTGCAGGATGTTGTGCTTGGCCAAAAATTCATGGATCAGTGGAGGAGAATGGGCAGGAGCCTTGCCATGGTGCAACTTCCAACTTGCCACTTTCCAAAGGTCTGGTCCCTTCCACTGAACTGCATCATGAAGACTATGGATTATGCTGAGGTAGTAATGTTTGTTGACCGTCTGACCTTATGGTGTGCATTCTTGATGCACAACACTGTGGTAGTTGGAAAAAAATGTCAACATGTGAGTGCATTTCACTTTGCTGCAGACCTGTGGTGCCTTTTTTTGGCTGAGGCGTCCCTGCATGCTTCCACTGGGACGACTGTGCTTTGGTTTCTGGGTCGTACCCTTGCACCCAAGTGTCATCTCCAGTGATAACAGTCTTCAGGACGTATGGATTACGATTTGCACACTGCGACATGTCTTGAACAACGTTCATCGAAGAAAAGAGATCATGACGAATGCGATGAAGCACCTGCAGGAAATACTGAAAACCAACTTTGAAAAATGTTTCAGGCAGTGGGAAGAATGCTGGGCTATGTGAGTCAAGTCAGAAGGGGCCAACTTTGAGGGGGATTAGTGTTCTAGCTCAACTGGTTAGTCCTCCCCCCCTCCAAATCCTAAGGTTGGATACTTAATGAACAGACCTCATAGACATTCATACACTACTTTCAGTATATGCAGGCTAGCTGTTATTTGTGTTGGTATACAGGTACTGGTATATATTTTATGTATGTTTGTAAAGAAAATACTACAGTACATATTACAATTTTACACATACTGTATATACATATATAGCATCGTCTTTTCACTCAACCAACACAGTGTTCTGTTCTCTGGTAGTTTTTAGAATTTCAGACAAATCTTCATAGAACAGATTTTGAAAAGATTAACCAGTTTTTTTTTTTTTTTTTTTGTGGACTGTGGACTGGAATTAGGTTTTAAATAATTTAGATTTTGAAAAGATTAACCAGTTATTTTTTTGTGTGGACTGTGAACTGGAATTATGGTTTAAATAATTTAATGTGCAGATGGGGGAGATTGATGATAACTTCTGGGTTGCCATGGACAGACTTTGAAATTGTATTTAGGTAACATTGCAGTGTTTTTTAGCTGAGAGAAACCTTTGCAATTATAGGGTGAAATCTTTCATCTAATCTTCTCTTTACTATGAATGCATAAATTTATTTAGACTAACTTCAAACCATAATTTTCTTGAGAAAAATCCAAACAGCCAAATTGTTATGGAATGAACTGACTGAGGCATTGCATATACAACTTTCAGGTGTGGATCAACCAGGGTGACATCATTCTTCTTGGACTGAGAGACTACCAGGACAAAAAAGCTGATGTGATTCTTAAATATAATGCTGATGAGGCTCGAAATCTGAAGTCATATGGCGAGATCCCAGAATCAGGTATTTATATTCCATACACAGAACTGTCTGCATAGAATTTGTGTGTGTGTGTGCATGCATGCATACGTGCACACTTATGGATGCATGGGCATGTGGGTGCATTTTTGCGTGAATAATTAGTAGGAATGATATTACACTACCTTTTGCCAATTTTCCCATTCCAGAATTCATCCACAGTGATTAGGACACCATATTGAAATCATTTCTATTAGGATTTGAAATGAATGAATTAGGGAAGGAATGAAATAAAGATGAAAGAAAAAGACACTGATGTTGCACTGTGCAGTACTGAATGATGGAATGACTGAGTATTTCTGGAAATTTTTATACATAACATGATTGGCAGTTTGGAAATGGAAGTGGGAGCAATGATCCTGGTCAGGAAAGCAGCAGGTGTTAAGTAGTGGTGATAATGGATAGAAATATGAGTATCTGTGAAACAAATGCTTTTTATGACAAAAGATTCTTTTACCAACTACAGCACTGTATTATGTTTGCAACTGACAAACAGAATGTGTTGATCGACTAATCATAATTGCAGACAGCATTGTTAAGGTACCTGGGGTGCATGTGGAGCTGCTTAGAGATAGCTAAACAAATGATCAAACATAGACATAACAGAGTGGAAATTGAGATAATAGATGTGATACGGAATGCTTGGTGAGCGAAGGGAGTGCGTATAGATACTGGAAATGACGCTGATAGAATGAGAGGAACATGGAGTATGTGAGAGAGTAGCGATTATATTGATAGTGATGAAACATATGGCTGTTGTATGTAAACTCTTAGGATCTTTTGTAAATGCAGTGTTAACTAAAAATTCCCTCATTCCCTTAGAGTCTTTCTAAATGCTGTGTTAACAAAAAATTGCCTTGTGCCCTTAGATTCTCTCAGTAGCATGCAGAGTGAGAATTTGCAAAGTATGAGATTCCCAAGAGACAGTAAAGATGATAATCAACCCATTTATTTATTTATTCATTTTTGTCACTATTAGCAGAGGCTGTCGTAGCACACCAGCACCAGGTGTTATCACTTTGGTTTTAATACTATATACAGCAGTATGCATTGAGATTTATTCAAGTACTGTTATAGAGCGGTCCTGTTCAGATGTTTTAATGGTATTACAGGATTGCTCATGCAACATTTTTGGATATTGAAAAAGCAGTTAAGACCATTTTAGTGTAATTCAGTTATCAAACTATCCTTTGCTATTGTTGTGATTGAATCCACCCTCATTGATCAGTAGTCTACTCATCAGACCACGTGACCGACAATTCTCTCGGTTTAAACCAGTACTGTACTGTACGTGTCACTCTTAAAGAGATGTTAATGGAATTTATCAGTGTGTGAAGTAGATGTGTTAAGCATGTTGTTCAGGTAATGTGGATAGTGGCATTTTTGGTAGTACCATATTCTAACTTTTTGAGGACAGTTGGTAGGTCTAATAGGTAGTCCATGGATCACTTATGCTGTAGGCAGTTATGGATGAAAATTAGTTTATCTAAGGCAGGGTCATACTTCTCAAACTGCTGTACCTGCCTTAGTTATTAGTGAGTTTTCTCAACCCCAATAGTATATGTGTACTTTCTTATGATTTAGCTACTGAATGATTGTTTCTTCATGCCAACAACAGTGCAGTTGTTGAGAGGACTGTAAGTTTTATATATATTAAAGTAATGAGTATCACTTTTAAGACACTGTGAATTAAAAATAATATTTTCCCAAACAGTCAAGGTCAACGAGAATGCAACATTCGTAGAAGATGGCATGGATGATGACATTGAGTTTGATGACTACTCAGAAGAGGAAGAGGATGTTGTTGCTGATATTGATGCGGTAAGTTTTAATGGGTTATGTATAGCAGTAAAGCAGTTACACTTGTATCTAAACTTTACAAGTGTTTGAGAAAGCATACCACTATGAATATCATCACATTCACTATTTTGACCCAGTTTCCCTTGTGTTGGGTGGAAAGACCAGAGCATCTTTGTTTGATTTTGCAGAACAAAAATCACTAGATGAAGGAAATTTTAGATCCCCTTTCTCTGTTGTCAGAGCTATGGGGATGCCTGCAACATAAGTATTAAGGAATGATATTGTTACATTCTTATGCTTGTGCAAGGATAGGAGTTTCCAGTACCCTGCCACTGCCCTCTTTAGTACAGCTGTTTAATCTTCCTTGTTCTTCACCCCATTCTTGAGTGGGAGAAAGAGAGCTTCAAATGATAAAGGAAATGGAGTCAATAAAAATAAAGATTGAGATCAGAATGTAATTCCAGTTCCAGTAAATGATTTAGCTACCATAAATAACCAATCACCTTAACCCACTAACAAGTGAGGTAGAAATGAAGATGAGCCATAAGTAGGATTAGGCATGCTTAAAGGTAGAAGTATTAATGGAGTGGCCAGTGAAATGGGTTACACATTCATTTGTCATTCAAGTTTTGGAAAGTGTCATCTCCCACTGCACAACAGTCCCCCCCCCCTTTTTTTTTTTCTCCAAGTTCTGAAATGGCTGCATCTCATTCCTTGCTAATTAAACACCTGATCCATCCATTTCCATATTTTGTCAGTTCATTTGCTTCCATACCTAATTCGTTTACACATTTATTTGACATGTCAAGCCCTCTTCTTGGTCTTCCACCCCTCTTCCCATCCTTGTTTACAAATACACTTTCGTCTTCCTGTTCTTAGCCATTCTTTTCATATGAGTACTCTTATGCCTGTAAGCACATTCCATCTAGGTTTTGATCATTAAATTCCTTTGCTTCATATATCATTTTTTGTGGATCTGTGTAGGTTATTCTCACCAACTTATGCAACCCACACCCATGCTTGAACAGTCATATTTCCACTGCTCTCACTCATGGCTGTCAAACTTCCCCGTATGTTGGGGGCACTAGCACACCATGAATTCCTCCTGCAGCACTCTGCACTGTTGAATCCAGTGTCATAAGTGGCTACTCCCCCCCCCCCACACACACACACAGCTGTTGTCCAGTTCCTTTAGGAATTTGCCAGTTTTTGTGTCGTTACACTGAGGTATTTAAAATAATCACCATTTCAAGTGTTGTCACTGACCAGTACTTTGAATCAACCATTTCTCAGGAAATATCACTTTAATATCAAATACATTTATTTTCACACCATGTTACTCAGATACCCATGAAACGGAACTGATCTTCATGGGTCCCTTTAACATTCATCAAGCAGCATGATGTCACATACATAGTCAGGTTTGAAATATTCCAGTCCTTCCATATTCATCACCATCTTTACTCCTGTTTTCACCTCTCACATCCTTATCCTCATAATATACTGTTCTGAACAACCACAGGTACTGGTACATTGCACATTGTTATCTCACTTCAGCATTGATGGGGAATGGCTCATTGTATTATGTACTGTGGCTGAAATGTACAGCTCATTGTTACCTTTGCTGAGGAGGTTATGTTTTACCCTGCATTGGTTTGTTTTAGTTTGTTTGTTTATCTGTGTGTTAGCAGGATCACTGTAAAAATTATGAATGGGTTTTGATGAAATTTTGTGGAAGGGTAGGCATTGGGCAAAGGAAGAATAATCTGGGGGCAGATCGGGAGTATCCCGCACAATCTCCAAACGTTCTCAATTAATTTCCATGAAATTTTGTTGAAAGGTGGGCCATAGAGCAAGAAAGAATTGGTTAGATTTTTGGTTGGATCTGGATCCGGGATCACTGGTACTCTAGAAGTTATGAATAGATTTTGATTAAATTTTTGTGGAAGGTGGGCCATGGGCCAAGGAAGAAATTTTAACTTTTTGGGCGGATCTGGATCCGAAGTATCCCGCACAGTATCTCCAAAAGTTCTCAATTTCAATGAAATATTGTGGAAAGGTGGGCCTTGGACCAAGAAAGAACTGATTAAATTTGAGGGCAGATCTGGATTCTTTTTGATGGCAGTGGCATTGATGGTGATATGTGCTGTCTGAGTGCTTTCTAGTTCCTAATATTTTTTTCCTTTTTCAGATATGAGAGTTCCTCCACATAGAGATGTTTGGTGGGTGCAGTTGGAAGCAGGCCTGTCATCATATTTGTAGCCTAGAAGGGGCAAGATGCTTTATTAACAGCTTTACCATATGAAACACTATTAAATGTTTTATGGAATCAGACCTCTTAAAATTAAAAAAAAATTATGCATTAGAACACTAAATCTTCATGACAACTGATAAATCGCCTCATAGTACTGTATTTTATAAGTGGCTTTATGTAAGCCACTCATGAATTACAAAGCTATACATGAATGTGATTGTAATGCAGGCATCATGAGAGAATTATGTAAATTTAAGCCTAGGAAGGAATAGTCTGTACAAAAAAAAGTTTCTTAACCACCAATACATTATTGATAATTAAATGCTAAGTTGAAATCTCAATACTGTACAAAAGGAGATGTGATTCTCAGTTGTGACATGCTCAGTGAGAAGTATGTCGCCTTCTGAAATAATCTTCCTCCTTAAGTTTCACTTTTACAGTCACCTTGGAATAATTTATAATCAAATTATATCCCTGCAAGGTCTTTCAGTAGAATGCCTGAAAAAAGTTTCAGCTGCATGAAGCATATGCAAAGATGTTACATTGTGTACAGAATTTTAGAAAACAGGTTTTGATTTCACAAGTAGCATAGGTTGACTTGCAGTCTGTGTTGAGATCAGGCAGCAAGTTGGGGGGTGGGTGGGGAGGGCAAAAATGATGGGCCTGCTTGGAAGAAACATCTCACTATATCGCTTGCTTAAACCAGCAGAAGTATAGCTAACATCTAATAAAGAATTTTGTGTATCTTATTACATAACCACCTGGTAGTTGCTAACTTTCACATAGTAGAGACATGCACTTCCAAGCATTGTTATTTGAGAAAATATTCATTTCATCTTTCATTTTTAATAAAAGGAATATATTTAGTTCTGTACAGTATTTACACCTTTCTGTACCCTTTGTTATGTGGATACTTTTTATGTCATTCTCAGCATAAGATACATTTACCATACTACTGTAACTTTCAATGTTATTGCAAGATATTCAGTAGTAGATGAAAAATTGGTAGCTTCTGTTTCCTGTACAAGTTAAGTATTTGTCACAGTGATATTCAAGACTTTTAATTATTTTTCAATATAAAGCTTAATAATATCCTATTGGTTTTTCACTACAGTGCAGTACCTTGTAGAGTTAAGAACTTAAACTTATTCCGGTATATACTGTATGTTTGCTGTTGACTTTCGGTGAACATGATTACAGAAATTTCTAATAATATTCATTACAGTAACCTAATCCTTTATTTCATCTGGAATTGGGCCAGGGTACTTGAAGTTACGAAACATGTCAGAATTTTGGAATCATCAGAATACTGTACCAGTAGACGAAAGACATATTGGAAGCAAAAATCATTCATTCTCAAGAGGGCAGAGATCATTCTTCACTAAAGCATGGCATTGGCTTGCAGTTAGAGCTGTTGTCTGTCAAGATTTTATGGTATGTATCAGTCATAATTAAAATGTCATACCAAATCTGAATTCAGGAAAAATACATGTATACTGTACACCACTGTATTTACAATTTTATCGGCCTCAGAAATGTAGGGGTATGTTCTGTGTAAACCAAAAGATGAGGGGAGGGATTTGCATAAATCCAAAACTTTGGATCTTCAGTGTCCTTTTCACCACCTTACCCATGTGTCAAGTTGTTCAGGACTGCAAAATTTATCTGCCTACCCACATACAGCCAGACATCTTAGTCCCAGAAGGGGTGGGCTCAAGTGAATTGCCTTCTTGTGATCTGGCCTCTCATTAGGCCATCCTCTATTTAACTGACACCTCCCTCATTCAGTTACCATTCCATCTTACCCTGAATCTACCCTTTCCCCTTCCCCCCCTCCATATGACTCAGTCAAGTCTGAACATGATTGACTGAACAAGGTTAACCTTCAGCATGAGAGATCTGAGTTGAAGGAACTGTTATTGGCTGGAAGATAGAGTGATGTCCTGAGGCAAAGGGATCAGCTGAATAGTTAAATCAAATAGTGGATTAATGGCAGCAGCATAGTATAGAGGTTCTATGTTTTCTCATTGTCCTTATAAGACAAGGACAAGTTTATTTGTCCCATCCTCATGAAGTCTACTGATATACTGTAATGAGCTGCAAGCCATAAATAGGGAGTCCTCTTCTATACTGGTGAAGACTAAGGCAGTAATTTTTGGTTGAACAGTCAAGCCCATATCACTCTAGGGGAATCTGCAAGTTTGGTAGTGATAATGTAATGCCATTTTTGTTACTGCAGTAGTTTTGTGACATGATCATGGTAAAAAGAAGATGCAGTTCATTTATTCATCTTGCAGATATTTAGCTCCCTCCCCGGATCTCCCAGGCTGCTTTACCTTTTCACATCTCTTTTTGCTATATCAACCAGTCTTCCATTCCCAACTCTGTCAGTATGATTATCATTTCTCCCTTGTACCTGGAGAACTTCCACTTTCAGCATTACCAAATATCTCACTCTGAAGCACTGTCCTTTACACTTATTTTCTTCCAGCTTTCTGTCCACACGTCAACACCACTTGTGTTTCTCTTCAGCCACTCCACAATATTTCATAGTTTCTAAATGGAAAGTGTTATATTCTTCCTTAGCTCAGATTTACTGTATGCAACTAATTGTTTTTTATTTATCCTTTACAGTTCAGTTGCCCAGATGATATTTTCAATTTTAAGTAATGTGGTGCTAGATCTCTCTCTCTCTCTCTCTCTCTCTCTCTCTCTCTCTAATAGATTTGTGGCTAATGGGATTTGTAGGTTCATTTTTTTATATGTTAATTTGAAAGTTATTAAAATGTTATGTAATCAGTTCTCACACTAAGTCTAGTATGTGTGCAAAGTGCTACTTGTAAGTGGAACAACTTTGAGACATTCTAATAGTTCTGTTATTGAGGCTTTTGTTTCAAAACTTTATAATGAATCAAAAAGTGTCAAGTGATACTAGGTGTTAATTCATCAGTAACAATGACATACCAAATTTATGTGAAATATTTCAAGTGATGACTGCCTGTATCTTCACTTTTATGTTCTGCCATGCTAATAGGTAGTGCCAGATATCTGTGGTTTCATCTAACAACACTTCAGACTCAAGTTTTGCCATCAACGCAGAGGCATTTTCCTGTTCCTAGAGCATAACTTAAACCGGATTACATTTGTTACCCCTTGAACCCAACTAGGTGTTAATTCATCAATAACAATGACATACCAAATTTATGTGAAATACTTCAAGTGATGACTGCCTGTATACTCTGTCTTCACTTTTATGTTCTACCATGCTAATAGGTAGTGCTAGATCCGTGGTTTCATCTAACAACACTTCAGACTCCCAAGTTTTGCCGTCAACCTAGAGGCATTTTCCTGTTCCTAGAGCATAACTTAAACCAGATTGCATTTGTTACCCCTTGAACCCAGGGGATGTCCTTTTTATAGTTTACTCATACTGTTATAAAACATTTTTAATCATTTTGGAGAATGCCTCACTGAAAATGTTTGTTAAATTTATATTAAACCCCTCTCCAGTCCAAATATTTTATCTGAAGTTGAATAAAATCATCAGGAGATGAGAAGAATAAAATGAAAAAGACATCCCCACTCACGGTCAGTTACTTCCTGTGTGCTGATTAAACCGGAACCCATCCTGTTAAATATGTATCACCCGTAAAAGGTGTTGGAAAGGGACACCTTCGTGTGGTGGCACCAGTATAACCAGGCAGCTTCACTTCCCAGTTATACAAAGGTTCCTCAACTGCCCCATCCCCGGAAAGGTGGATGGTGGGCTGCAGAAGGGCATCTTTAGCCTGTAGTCCATTGGGTTATATTTCATATAAACCTGGGGCTACATCTACATTAATGCACCAATTATACAGAGATTGGCAATAATCCTGTCATGCTCTTAGTGGCATTTCATTATCTGTAATAAAACCATCCAACACACAACTTGGTTTCTGTTCCTACCACACCACAATGCACTGTTCACAAGCGTCATGTGGGAAGCCTGTTGATAGTACGAACTCAGAGCAGACCCACTCAAAGAATACTTAAGCAACAACAGATACAGGTAGGTTTTCAGTGTTATTCCTTGCTTCCACCTTGCAAGCCAAAAATGGATGACAAAAATTTGACCGAGATAGACTGACAAAAATCAGCCCAACATGCTGATCTTTTTCTCCCTGCTATTCTTGTGGACCTAACATAACAGAAGCAGCTCCTCTTGGTTGCTTATGTTCCTCCAGTAATAATCTATTGCTACCATTAATACTGTATCAGGAACGTTAAAGTCAATCCTGTAGCCTTAGAAATCATGCATGTTCCCACCCACAATTTTCTTCATAGTTGTGCTTGTGCTCTTCATTAACCCACAAATGTAGCCTAATGACCTTCATTAATCGCCCTCAATTCCTTCACTTCTGCCTCCGCATCATTTTGTTTAGAATCTTGTTTTACTTTCCGTCTCATATCAGTTATGATAACAGTTTTGTCCCATTTCCGTAACTGAATATTACTGTACAGGAGGAATTCCTTACGTTCCTGGTGTGTACAGTATGGCCTACCCTATTCTGTCCCTGCCATGTGCGTTATCACATCGTTGGCGACAGGGAATACTACCTCACAACCACATTCTTTAGTTATTGAAATTATTTACTTATTCATAATTTTCGTTATTTATATTGTTAGAGGTTATACCCATGACCTAACTCGGCACAGTAAAACGGCAGGAGTTTGTTGATGGGAGCTGGATTTTGCTTGTCATTAATCTTGGAGACAGGCTACGGCTAACTTATACTTTGAGAGCATTATAGGTGTAGGCTTTTCAGCATTAATAAAGTGCATGTAGTGATAAACAGGAAGGGAATCAACTCAGGCAACAATAACTGATACCCGAAAAAAAAAATTGAATAAATAAATAAAACACCACTTCCCCTTTCAGTGTATTCAGAATGGGGAGATTAATATTGGAATATGATGCTAATCACGAGGAGGTGCTGTGGAACGAAGGATGAGCCACAGCATTCATTGTCTTAAACTATAGAGCTACGTGATTTTCGCCCCAAAGAGACGGAAATCTGAGCAAAGGTTGTGTGTGAAAGAACTCTGAAAATACGAGTCTAGTCAGCAAACAGAGATTTGGGTTGGTTCGTACAAGGGGATGGTAACTGCTCCTGCCACATAACACCACTCCTGATGCCATTGGGAGCCTTGTAGTGACTTCACTAGCGATTTATTTAGCATATTACACCTTAATACAAATCACAAACGCGAATTGTTACGGAATCTTCAAAGCCATTTAGATAACAAACTATACAGCTATACAGTGTTGGGGTTCGTGTGGCGTTTGTGTAATCTGAGCACACATGGCTCGCAACCATCTTGTTCGGAGGTAGGATTCTTAAGTTCAAAGATCAGCCTTCCGAACCAAAACTTTAGCTAACCTGGGCAATCTCGAACCACATCATTATGATTCCACCCCCACACCAGAATCTGCATTGTGTTTTCAAGAATCTCTCCTTGTACTGTTTTATTTCCGATGTGTAATTAAGGTAAACCAGTCATCGAGTCCATTTAGGCCTTCTGTGGACAGTTACTAAGACCCTCGAAAAATGAATCCAAAGCATCACTCACAGGGCATGAAATGGCCGATGAATCAGTGAGGGGGAGAGGGGAGGTGGGGGAGATGCCGATTGCAGGGGAGGAACGGGAGAGATGGGGGTGGGGAGGATGAGAGGAGGCAGGTTGGAAGATGCAACATGAGAAGTGAACAGCAAAGGAACTGAATAGTAAAAGATGAGACAACGAAACTTCCTATGCCCCTCCCCCCTCTTGTTTGAGGGGGTCGGGTTATCAGCAATGGTGTATTATATGGCAGGAGCGGGTGACATTTCCCACTGTCATTCGAACCAGGCGAGACCCTTGTTAATTCATTCCACTTTCGCATTATCAAGGGCTTTTTTGTTCAGTGATTCGACTTTTGCACTGTTTGGTGTAATTTAGGACAGGGATTTGTATGATAGGATGATTTAAGACGGAAGATGGCAAAACGAGGTCAAATTAGAGAGAGGAAAAAAAAAAAAGAGTATTGTGGAAGCGAGACATGTGACGATGACCCCTAAAACGTCGGCCGTGGCACCGTAGTGTACCTGACATTTTTCACCAGGTAAGTGTGATGATTACCTGTCGTGTGGTGAATACCTGTAGTGTGGGGTGTAATTAGTGAGGACGGTGGGAGGCTGCCGGCATCACACCTCACCACACCGTCCTACACTTACCAGTAAACGAGGGCGAAGGTGGATGCTGAGGAAAGATAAGATGGAACGCATTTAGGCAGTCTGGCCTTGGAGACTGGGTACTACAGGCTGATGGTAGGTGTATTGGTGTATGGTACTGTATGCTGAGCGTATTAGTGTATGATATTGTATATTGAGTGTATTGGTGTATGATATTGTATATTGAGTATGATATTGTACGTTGAATGTATTGGCGCATTAAAGTGATTGTGTTCATTGGTGTATATATCACTTAGTTGTATGCATAGTGTATATTACTGTATATTACTGTTGTATGATAATGTGTGTTGCTTGTATTGGTGGATTATGTTTATTGGTGTTTATAAATTGTGTACATTGGTCGCTGTTTGCTGTGTATTGGTGTATGTTATCGTTGTGTGTACTGGTGTGTATGATCGTTGTGAGTACTTATGTAGTGGATGTAAGAGGCCATGGAACAGAGTAGAGTGAGGGTTGAAATAAATGAGTTTGCGAAGAATGCCCATGTTTGACGGAGGGGAGAGGATGGTAGCTGGGAATGTTCAAGTAGTGGGAATCTGTCTACTATCCAGAGTACATGTTTAATTCCTGAGAACCATTTTAGCACCTTTCGCTGACTTTTAGATACGGGAGCATCTCCAGGACCTGCCTTGTCCCTTTGTTAATCACTAAAGCTTCTTCGGACGAAGCCCATACTTCGGCCCTGATATTCCTGCATTAGTTTAGTGACTTTTGTACGTATTCTCTTCACGGGATGATCACTATTGTTTTATTTATCCAGAGCTAATTAATTTACCCTGTCCTAATCTATAACATAAACCTGAGAGACTAATCGAACCTAACCCCCCCCCCAAAAAAAAGTCCCGAAATCGACTGCAGCTCCGAAATCCGCTCCCGGAGTTCTAGTAGTACGCTTTCGGGATGCTGCTTCTGAAAATTATTTTCCGTATAACAACCATCGGATGGAGCGATTGCGATCTCCTCATTGTCCTCTGGCGGTGACTCCGAGTGGTGGTTTGCGTGGGATACCAAAACTCCATCGGAATCCTGAAGGTTGGTAATAGTGGCACTTGTATCGAGGTGACTTGGGCCATCGTGAGCATTCGGGCGGCAATCGCCATTATTTTGAAATCGAGATTCTCTTTGTTGGTCGTTTAATTTCATCCCGATGGCGCTGTATCTATTCTTGCTACTCTAGATGATTTTATTAAAGTTCTTGTAAACCTTTATTTCTGAAGCGGTTAATGGAATGTTTATCTAACTCCGCAGAAGGTACATACGTCGCTTAATCTCTGAGCTGAATCTCTCGTTAGTAGTAAAAAAAAAAAAAAAAATCGGCGTTGACGGCCAGAGTACAAATTTATTGTGATACGTACAGTCCGTCATAGGAGGATTAGATGAAAAAGTAATATACCTTGAGTGTGCTTGTCGATTTGTGTTTATTCATTTGCGCATATTGGTATTTGTTCGTACTCGTTAGCATATTTCCTCTTTCAACTTGGTTAATATGCACATATCTGTATCTACTAGGTAGGTTAATCATTAGCATATTTTCGTATCTGCTTTTTATTAATTAAGTTTCGTATTTGCTCTTGTATGTTTACTAGCATGTTTCCATACTAGCTTTAGTTTATTCATTAACTTGCCCATTGTTCCGTATTTGCTTTATTTTATTCTTTAACGCACTTCAATACCTGCTTTGGATTATTCATTACCACTGTTCCGTACTTGCTTTACTTTATGCACTAGCGTGTTTGCGTACTTGATTTCATTTATTCATTAGTCATTACCTTGTTTCAGTATAATTTATTCGCAAGCATATATCCCTTTCTGCTATTGTCTATCCAGTAGTTTATTTCCGTGTCTGCATCTTCTGCCTGCTCATCAGCATAATTGTGAGAATTGAGAGGGGTGGAGAGCGTGAAGTGTGGCGGAGGTGAGGGGAGACACGCCACCCACCCCGTTAAATGTTCATAAAATTAGCTAAGACCACAGACAAGCCCTCTCACTAAACACCTTAACTCACGCTCACCTCATTACGGGTCGCCGAGGTGTTGGACGGGTTTCAGGAGGTGAGGAAGGTGAGAGATGAATGGGGAAGAAGGTTGAGATGAGGAAAAGGGAAGAAGTAGTGGTATTTTCAACCCCAGGCTCATCTGAACGTGAACCCGGTGACCTGCAGGCTGAAGTGGCCCTCCTGTAAGCCACCATCCTCTTTTTAGGGGGATAGGGAAGGAGTTGAGGACGTTTATATAACCGGGCAGTGGAGCCGACCAGGCATAACAGTGCCACCAGGCGAAGGCGTCTCTCTTCAGTACCGGGAAGTGGGAAGAAGAGAGGAAACAGGGAAGTGGGGAGAAGGGAGAGGGAGGGGGGAAGATGAGGAAACTTTCAGATTTTTTCGCTATGAATTTTCCCTTCTAAATTATAACTGGCTAGAATAAGTATGAGCTGGAGAAGAAAAAAAAAGCATCGTCTTACTGTTATAACTGTTCACTACCTTCTCGTCGCCATTGTGTTTAATATTTTGAAGAATGTACGCAACATGGGGGTGAGGTGTGGTATGGTATGGTTGCGTGGCTGCTTGTACTATTGGCAGCAAAAGACCTGTCACCTCTTCTGTTTCCCTCTCTATGACCTAAGAATATCCGTCTGATGTGTGGCCGAATAAAATATAATCAGTGTTGGTTGTTGTGGATTCGCCAAACTGATTTTCAAAGTTCAAAAAGAAGGGAGAGGCTGCTAAACTTTTGCCAGCGATTGTACGTTCGTGGTGGCGCAGCGTGGTGTTCCTTCTGTCGCCACAATTATAGGGTTTGGTGGGTAACTGTGGCGTGATGAGGCCAGGCAGTCATTATATGCAAATGAACAGTTTTCTCCTCCCTGTGGCTTAGTGTGGTGGTGGGTCCTGGTCTCCACGTCGGGTCCTCTGCTGCTCCAGTCTGGTCATTTAGGTATGGAATCCAATGGCATGAGGAATATTAAAACTTACGTCAGACGATTATTCTCAGCTTAGGGGAGAATGTCTAGGCTGGAGGAGTTAGATATAGCCTTCATTCATCACGTGGGGAGAAAAAAAAAAACACTTATTGCAGCTAAATAAAATCGTCTGGAGGCAGCAAGAAAAATATGAAAAAAGTGACGTTGGACTGAAAGGCATAGCTCGTTGGCCTAGGAGGTTCTGTTGTCTCATGCTCCCTAGAACCGACTCATACTGCCTCACACACCATAGAACTGCCTCATACTGCCACATACACCCTAGAACCGACTCATACTGCCTCATACTTCCTAGAACCGACTCGTATTGCCTCATACATCCTAGAACCGACTCATACTGCCTCACACACTCTAGAACTGCTGCTTGGAATAACAGAGCAGGATTCTTTAGTACCATATGTATATTAATGAAAAACGGAGAATAATCTGTAGACATTAGGAAGAAGTCCGAATAACCGTCTCAGTTTAAAGCACCATGGCTGAGACGCGAAGGTTTTGGGAATCGTGCAACACATCTCCGCGCCATGTTACTTCCGTATAACTTAAAATGATATTACATCATTGGCAAAGTATCTGTTAGCTACTTTCTTAGCTGTCAGATCTAGTAGCCAGAGTGTATGCCTATTATAACCCGGGACTTAACATCATTCAAGCTGCTATTAACCCGTCACAAGCAAGTTCTCCGCCTCCTAACCCCGTCTTTACCACTGAGTGCTTGTGTGACGCATTATTTTCCGGTCTTGGAGAGTCATATTGTACTTGAACGATAGATTTCTCCACATTTGAAGCTAGATATTTACTGTCTGTGCTAGAATGGAAATATAAGTATGGTGAGACGTATTCTTGTTATAAATAGGCTTTCGTCATCTGCTTATATGATGTTCTTTGGTTGATTCACCTGAAGTAATAGTTAAAGACAGGTAATTGATACGGAGCATATTCATCTGTTTTTTTCTGGATTTGTTTTTTCTTTTGCATTTTGTTATTTCCAGATGCTTTAATTACAGCAGGAAGATCAAGTGGAAGGATGGAGTAGAGAGGTATTAGAAAGGAGGGTGTAAGTTGGGGAGACGGCTGCGAAATGGATGGGAACAGAGCGACATGGAGGCGATTTGTTTGTGACCACCCTTTACGGGATTAAGGCGGCTGATTGTAGATAGAGAGATAGATAGATAGGTAGCTTTGTCATTGATGCTAAAAGGAATCATGAGAGAATATTTTGCCTCACCTGTCAGCTGCGCATGACTACCTTCTATCTGGAGTTGGTGCTGGAGAGGGCCGCCTTCACGTGGTGCTACTAATATGACTAGGTGGCTCCACTGCCCGGTTATACAGACGTCCTTCTTATCCCTCCATATCCCCCGAAAGGAGGGTGGTTGACTTAAGGTTAATTTCATGCAGGAGTCCATTGGGTTCACATTCAAATGAGCCTGGTTTGTAACTGTTACTACTACTACTACTACACGGACTGGTGGTGTGTTTTCAGAAAGTGCTGAGATTACTTGCGCATCCCTATTTATGGATGTTAAAATTACCAAAGAGTCGATTAGGTTTGGCCGTGACACGTTTGATTTATGTAATAGGCCATGGTTAATGCCGCGCAACTAAACATAATATATACCAAGCTGTCTGGCGCTAACAGGAGCCTTCACGTGGTGGCGCTGTGCATTATGGGTGGAGCAGATGTGGCGTCCACCCGGGAGCGAAACGTACTCATATTTCCCAGCACCTCATCGTGGGAAGAAAGTGCTGTCTACCACAAGGGGGCGCTGGACCCCTACTGTGCCGTACTGTACCTGTAGGCCGGCCCCACAGAAACCGTTGTGTGCCTGTGGTCAACGGGTTTACTCGGCCAGACAGAGCAGGGTTAAGCAACACCGCCACCACCACCACCAACAACAACAAGCTGTGTTATGGAGAGTCACACCCCGGGAATTCCTATAGTGCATAAGGAAGCAGAGTTACTATAGGCCAGCTTTGTACGACAGGTGACTACTGAAGCCGCCTTGCGTGTCTGTGTCAGTGCATATGAGGCTCATCGCAGAACCATTCCTTATTTTTCCGGCGGGAGAGGGATAGCCAGAATTAACCCTGCCTCATGCTGGTGAAGTATGAATCAGGGTATCTCTCGTTTTATCTGTCTATCTCTGCTTATATCTGTCCATCTATTTTTTGAACAAAGGGTGCGAACATAACCTTATTTAAAGAGACATAATGCCATCACCCAATTTAAATGTCTACCGCAGCTGGAATCGACCCCAGGATCAGGGCAGAAGTAAATTAGCGGCGAAAACCTGATAGAGACGTGTGAAGATGCCACCCGCGTTCAGCATGACCATATTATTGACTAGAATCTTTTTACCCTAATTCGGCCTTAAATTGTCATCCCGCCATCTTGAATACCGAACTGCAACAAGAGATTAGTGCTGGAATATGATGCTGGTCACGAAGAAGTGCTGTGGAAAGGAAGTAGAGGCGCAGTAGTTGTCTTTTTCTGCCACTGAGCAAAAGGGGGGGAAAAAAATCTGGGCCAAGTTAAGATGAAAAGAGTATAGTTGGCTGTAGGAGTATGAGTGTCCTTGTAGAGACGTAATACGCTTTGAGGAACATGGTCAGTTGAACGTTGTAAAGATGTTCGGAAGAGGATGGGTTGTAAAACTGATATTACCAGAGAGAGAGAGAGAGAGAGACCCATATTCTTGTTGGGTAAGGAGGCTCCCCAGCATCTTTTCCTTAGCGATTTATTTTCCAAACTAATTTCCTCTTTTTTGCTTCTTATATCTTTTTAGTATCAACATAAATTGCATGAATAACACACAAGAGTATAGTAATGGATCAGAATCAGAAATAAACAGGTATGGAAGAGGTATTAGTAAGCTTCCTACCCACACGTGAATGTCGTCCCAAGACCCACTCCCTCCCAATACCAAACCGCAACCGGATCCCGTAATTGCTATCTTATCTCCCCACTCATAACCTGCTGGACCCCATCGCCCCCCCACCTTTACGACCCGGGACGACCTCAGCCAAGGGTCCACACACTCATTAGCTCCCGTCTCATGGTTGTCTGTGGCTGGCAAGAATCCACACTTGTAGGGGGAAAAAAGTCGGTGTGCTTTAGGAATTGGAAGCAGGTGTATCTTTCGCCATTTCGGCTATGTGTAGCGGGAAGCATCACACTCGGGAATTTCGAATAGTCCTCTCTGGAAACACATAGCTTTCTTAATTTCCTCGTGACTAAATCATATTTTTTTTTCAACCCAACAGACGGAAATTTCTAGCTAATAAGCTTAGGAAAAAGAAAGCAAATTTTCCTCGTATAGGCTACGCACATCAACAAATTACACATGTGCCCTGCGAACTAGAACTTATGTGTAAAGGGGAGGGCAGTCTAGTCAAATGAACTTCTAGACTTCTAGAATTAAATGTACTTTTTGTCCATTAATCGGCTTTCCTCGCCATACTTTACGTTCGTACTGAAAAGGGTTAGGTTAGCTTAGGTTGGATGGGTTTAGGTAGTTTTACGTTCGATAGGTTGGGTTAGGTTGGGTTGGGTTGGGTTGCGATAGGTTAGGTCAGGTCAGGTTGCAGTGGTTTAGTCAGATGTTGTGTGAGGGTATGCGCGTTTGTGTCCTTTCATGAAACTGAGAGAGGGGTAAGCAACACGATTTCAGGTTAAATATAAGAACAGTTATATATAAAAACTGAGACAATCAGTCCCAGTTTACTTCCTTTAGGGTTTAGGGATCAGAAAGTAGCTACAGCAGTTTAGTATATTTAAGGGAAATAATAAGCCTACTCCTCTTTGTGGCATTACATAATTGAAAAAAAAAATCCATTCACCTGGGACGTTGTAGCCACTAGAAGGATAAATTTACGTACATAATACTAATGAAAGAAGGAAAACTTAATTCAGATACCCGGACCAGCAAATATAAAGGTTGACAGCATTTCCCAGACCCCGATGTCGTAGGAGACAAAATGTAGCCTAATATTTCACCTCCTCGTCTCACTTTCTGATGCTGACCGGTATTCCTAAACTGTGAGAGGCTTGGTATGTGTCTGGCTTTAGATGAGTTTCTTTGATGCGTCAGGGAGGAAGGTGATGAACAGTCCTTAAGTGTGAGGTAGGAGTATTGGCTTAGTGGACGAATTTTTGTCTGTGATTGTACAAATATTAAACTTCCCTCCTCCACCCTGACCTATCGCCTCCCGGTCGCTATATACATGCATAATTTCCACTGAGGGAAGAATTAAAACTTGGCTGAGTAACAACAAAATCAAGAAACACGGAGATATAAAACATTCCTCGGACCCTGCTGTAGCGATCAAGTTGCTCCACCCTGACCTATCGCCGCGGGCCGCTGGATGCATGGGTAAAGATACTGAAGGAAGAAGAAGGAGAAGGAGGAGGAAAATGAGGAGAAGGAAAACAAGAAGACTTACCTTATAGCTTTAGTCAAAACCAACAAACGCGAAGGCATGGAGCATTTCTCAAACCGTGGCATAAAGATCTAGCTCCCCCACCCTGACCCACTGGGTACTGCTCCCCGCCAACCATCAATCCAGGCAGCTGATGACTATACTAAGGCCATCTGGTGGGGCCTTAATGCCAGAGTCGATCGCCTGCCGTGGCTCCTGCACCAATACATACAATTACCCGCTCTGGTGGACCTCACGCGGATGTGGTTGTGAGGATGTAAGGCTGTGTGTGTGTGTAGATTATCTTTCTAGTTTTTGGCCAGTTCTCATGTACGTGCACATTAAGATTATGGTTTTCTTATAGACGATTTGAAGTCGACACTCTTCACCTCCGCAAGCAAAGTTAGATGGAGGTTATGTATTCATCCGTGTCTTTCTGCTTATCTATCCGTGTGTGTAAATCTCTAAAAGTAGCTACTGGATTTTAACAAAGTTCCGTGGATAGCTGGGAAGTGGGTCAAGGAAGAAGTGATTAAATTTTGAGGTTTATCTGGATCCGGATGCAGAAGTAAATACTAAATTTTATCGGCTGGAATAAATACTAGAACGTCCCTGAAAATTAGTTAGTAATAATAATTCGGCCCCGCTTTTTAAAAATTTAATTCAAAGTTAAGTAACAGACAAATTGCGAGGCAGTTAATGATGTAGTAAATATGCCGTGAAAGATTAAGTGCCGGGAGTCAAGAAATGTGGACCCTGCGGAAGTATTCAGGAAGAAACTCGATCAAATTTACCACAAAAAGTGCCTGTAGCAGTGAAATCCAATGACAAATATTCTTTACTTCTTATTTTTTTTCATTATTGGTCACTCTGATTTGATTTTGGAGTCCATGGTTGTAGAGTGAGAGAAGATGAAAGTATAAACAAATGATCTTAAAGTTTGCATCGGCTCGAGAAAATTTATGTATCCGTACCGAGGTGAAGGCAATGGTCCTCCCACCCCATCATTCCACCTCGCACCTCAGGGCCCCATCACCACCACTACCTGCTGCCCAAATTGGCGGATTGATTAGCGGCAACAGTTTACAGGTGCCATAAAGGTGTGGTAGCCGTGATGTACCTTTCAGACCCTCTCGATGCTATCCTCACCAGCTCTCTGTAACGCGCCTCGCTAACACCCAGTTTAAAATCATTCCCGAAGCCTAATTGACGTCTTTTCTTTTCCTCCCACTATTCTTATACGCACCAGACTGAAATCAAATGGGTTCTAAATTTTACTAGCGCGAAGATATAGGAGGCTATGTTGCTTTTAAGGTACCGTCGTAATACTAACCACATTGGTCTGTGTTGCCTCCTATTTTAAAAGTGTGGAAGAGAGTCTCCTTCTAACAGACTTAATGCTCGACGAGTTTGTGTGTTTATCTTGGTGCTCTCAGTAATAATTCCTTTACACTGGATAAACATCTAAAAACAACACTGAGGAAAAAAATACAGATGTTTAGTGGAGCTGCGTTTTTTATCGAATACTTCAAAATAAACTTCAGGATTCGTTGAGATGTCTGATATTCTGAAGCAAAGCAGAAATATTTATCCCTGTGACGGAATTTCATAGACAGGGCCATATTCTTAAAACTGAGAGGGCCAAGGGGGGTGTAACTATAATTTCCGAGAGTCATTTATGGAACACTGAAAGCATTAGATGTGGTTAGCTTGCATGCCATGTTATAGAGTGCATTCATCGGCGAAGCAGGCAAGACAGAGAAGCTTTTCTCTCGTCAGTGAATATAAATATACACGCTAAGTCAATTTCGTATTACCCCTTCGAGTTTTAGGGGCCCGAAGCTAGGCAACAGTAGTCCAGTACATTTAAAGTAGTCCAGTACATTAAAGGTAGTCCAGTACATTTAAGGCAGTCCAGTACATCTAAGGTAGTCCAGTACACTTAAGGTAGTCCAGTAGTTTTAAGGTAGTCCAGCAGGTTTAAGGTAATCCAGTACATTTAAGGGTAGATGGGCAGCACCTCCAGTCACCACAACTGCGTCTTCGTGTATTGTACGATATGGTGTCATTTTTGTCCCGTGTCATCTTGTTCGATAACACGTGTCAGTTGTCTTAAACGGTGTCACGTGTCATTTGTCCATTCTTTTTGTAGGGACGATATCACGTGTTCATGTAGGCCTATTCTGTTTGTATCTTTCTCCCTGACACCCTGCAAGATAGGCTCTGTAGCACCTATTCCTTAGCGATTTATTTTCCATATTTCACATTAACATTCTCGTGTAAGCTCTTCGTATCATTTAAATATCGATATACAAGAGGATAGCCTACTGAAGTGTAACCTGCAGATTGAGTCGCTATGGAAATGAGGTTACGAAATCACCAAGGCCACTTGGAATAGGACCCTCAGTCTGATATTGTAGAGTGCTATTCCTACCCCTTCAGTACGAGTTTTTTCTGAGCAAAATATAATCGCCTGGCATTAGCACATATATATTTTAAAATCCTTTCTGCTGGAAGGGTTGGGTTTATATATGCTTTTCTGACTCCTTCTAAATTGAATATGATCATCAGGAGGCGGCCAGAATAAAAATCAAAAGGCCTTATGGTTGCAAGAATACGGTAGAAAATAGGGCATGCATTATAAGATTTTTTTTTTTTTTAATTTACCATTCATTACAAGCACAACACTGGGGGACGTTGTCGCTGAAAGCCAAGCACTCTAATGCAAGCTCTCAGATGCAAAAGTTAACCGTTACTCCCAGTCCTTCATGTATGGAACAGGTCAGCTGTGGAACTGTCTTCCTATATCTGAATTTCCTACAGCCTATGACCTCCAGTCCTTCAGATGCAGTGTGTCTAGGCATCTCGAAATAAACAGATCTTGTATTTGGCTCTCTGTTATCTTGTTTCTGTTTTTTCTTGGAGGGAACAATCTTACGGGATCCTGGCCTTTTGTTCCTTCTTTCTTGCATAAAAAAAAAAAAAAGTGACTCTATCTTCTATTGCCAGACACCATAATCCCGTAAGGGGTGGCCATTTAACTTTGAGTTATTTATTTAAAGTGACTCAATTGTAAGAATAACAGCAGGTTTTTCGGAATTATGTCGTGAAACCATTCTCTAATGATGGCATGTTTTTCCTTTTTATGGGTAACTCTGACG
Organism: Birgus latro; assembly: GCA_018397915.1. NCBI lineage: Eukaryota > Metazoa > Arthropoda > Malacostraca > Decapoda > Coenobitidae > Birgus > Birgus latro. The sequence goes on from JAGKTI010006442.1 coordinate 37,687, forward strand.
TATTCATAATGTGAACACAGAACACGCTGCAGCCTCCCTAAGTGTTACCTGGAACTGAGTGAGGAAGGGAATGTAGATTTTATCTTGGAATTGGATCTGAGGCCGTTTTTATAAAGAATCCTGTTCAGTTATCACAATAAACAGGCGTCTATTAGCTTAACTATATCACTTATCGTTTTGTTTTTGGTATATTGTCACGATTATTCACTCTGCTTTGGTTGTGAAGTCAGTGGTAGCTGTGTAAGTTAGGTGGACATATTTACAGGCAATTTTATAAACGACTGAAAGCTTAGGAGGATTTATGAATACGCGGTGTAAACACAAATCCTGGGTTTATCTCCGTACGGCATCTTGTTACATCTCGGCGCCTTTTGTGCGGGCAGACACATGCAGAAGGTTAGCAGTGTATACGGGTGCCCTTGGTTCGGATTCTCATCGGTTAAGGAAGCTCCCTAATACCTCTTCCTTAGCGATTTATTTTTGGATTTGGGTGGCTGACATCCTTTTGTACGTTTTTTATGCAGAGTATGGCGACATTGAAAGGATATATGTGACACAGGACAGTATAGTGTAATAAACAAAATAAATTGCTGACGAGAATACGGGGCCTTGTGTCTTATGGCCTCTCAAGTGGCTAAAAAGACATGGGTGATAATTTTGTGTTTTTTCATCATCGTCTTAACTTCATTTCCCACCAATACAATGGGTGAGATTTTTTTTTTTTTTTAAGACTGAGAAGCATATACTAAGGTAAATCTTGTTCTGTGGTATTTAAATATTCCTGTTTTCATTTATAGAGTTGCCTGGAAATCACTTGATAGTTATTTTACAAAGGAAACTTTTGAACTTTACTTTCAAAACTTCGTACTAATGGCTGCTAATATTCGTTGTTCCAGTGTCAGCCAACCAGGCAATCCGTCTATCTGTCTATCTATCTATCCATCTATGTTTATCCATCTATCTGTATTTCTCTCAGTCCACTAGTCTACCTATATCGTATTTATCAAAAAACATCCTCCGATTGTAAGAAATTTTGACAAGAACCAAGATCAGCTACTGCCATCTTTATTTTTCCTAGTAGCTACTGTGTTGAATTTAAATAAGATCTAACCAGCTACGCTAGAATCCATAAGCTGTATATATACCTTGTTGATGAGTATGTAAAGTGTTAGTGTCGATGTAAACTCTCGGCCCTTGCGAAGTGTGGTGTTTACATCCTCAACATTCATCATTTGCAGAGTACTAGACGCGCCTTGCTTGGGTGAAAATGAGTTGACTGATTTACCTCTTTATCGGGTATCTTTTCCTTCTTGCCTCTCCCTCTCGCTCCTCTCCCCACTCCCTGGCTACCTCTTCCCCACTCGCTCCTGCCTTACACTCTCCCTCACTCCCTCATTCCTTCCTCCTTTTCGTCTTTCACTCCTACTTGTCACTCATTCACGTCTTCCCTCACTCCTTCCTCCTCATCCTCTCTCACTATTCCCCTCACTCGATCCTCCTTTCTCACCCATCCCTTCTCCCATCCCTCTCATCCCTCCAGCTAGTACACCTTACCTCCAGTTCCCTACCTTCCTCCTCCCGCGTCCATAATCCCACCTCGATACATACATTAAAAAAAAAGCTAATTCTTGACTGAAAAGGTAACGAAATTAATCCTGCTCATGTATACTTCTCAGTCATCAGAAAAAGCGACCTATTTTGCCTCCCGGAGAAAGTTTACCTTGTAGGATATGCCGAATTTGGCTAGTCTACCCCTCAGACGGAGATAATTATATGCCACGAATCAGGACTTCAGGATTTAGTTCAGCGCATGTGCATAATTGGATGTGATTCATAACGGGTATTCAGCCGAGGTTATCTTTTTCACACATTCTTCTTCTTCTTCTTCGTGTTTTTCTTTCCTCTCCTTTTTTCTTTTCTTCATTTTCTTGTTTCCATCTTATTCTTTCTTCTGTCCTCCTTTTATTCTTCTCTTTTTTTTTTTTTTTT